>JAQFXY010001276.1:0-11494 GCA_034693865.1 Ceratophysella sigillata | reverse complement strand
GATACGTCGTGAGAAAGCTTAGATTCCAGATTATAAAAGATTTGTCTGAAGATTATCTTACTCACAGATAAATAACATAGAATTCCAGCACAGAACTGGATCAGTAGAAATAGAAATAGTTGTTTAATATGATGAAATGGTCACAGCAGCGGAATAAGTGAAACTGTTCTACTTTCTGGAATGTAAGCTTTTTAATGACGTATCCTCACAGGACTCTAGGTTAGGTGGTTGACGGGTAAAACTACAATCACGCTTATATAAATAATATCAGGGCGTATTTCTCAAAGAAATACCCTTCTGTGGAGCATCCTGGTTCTGGTTCGCACGTCCCGTGACTGGATTTCGGCTCGGCCACGGCTGCAGCTCCGAGACGGAGAACGGGCATGTTTTGACATATACATTGGCTTAAGTTTGCACTGTGCTTTAACATAGCCCCGAGGAATGTTGTAAAACTGTATTATAAAAGTTAGGGAACATCTTTCTTTATCAAGGTCAAGGCTTCTGCCAGGTTCAAAGATTGGGGTTTGGAAATACTGTTAATGTAACCTTAGCAACCAGGAGCACAGAAATTCGATTTCCGATCGACAAACAACCCTTCCAAACTTTAGCAATTTCAGCTATTAACTAGTCAGTGCCAGTATCCTCAACATTTTCTAAACGTCAAGTTGTAGAATCCTTCTACTCTCAAAATTTCCAAATTCCAAATTCCTGGTAAAGTCCAAACAGCGGCTAATCCGACCATCTGAACATCGTGATGGCTTTCATCAACCAAGCCACCCAAGGCCGCTCAATTTCCAACTGGTTTGGACTTCCAGGCAAAGCTCGGCGTGATTTCGATCTCACCAATACAACTTCATCGGACCTTGACCTGAGTACCATCTTCAAGTGCAAAGACGATTTCCATATTCAATCCACTGGCTCGGATGGAGACGTTGCAGCTTCAAATCCAGCAAACCAGTCTGAAACTAAAATTACGCCGGCTTTGTGTGACTGGACTGGTGTTTCAAGTCTTATTCAGCGAGAAATCTTGCCGTCGAATCCCAAGAACTTCCTAGCCACAGCTATTCAGACTGGGAAGAATTTTGCCAGCAAGGCCTTTGAGATTGCAACTAACGCGTTTTCGTAAGTATTTCTCGATTTGACGTTGTTCGTGTTTCTGATACAAAATTTTAACTTTCAGGGACCATCCAGCAGTTCAAGAAGATGTAATGAAGTTCAATGGCTTCACCGTCCGGGTTTTTGGAAGTCTCATGTGCTTCAACTCCTTGGAACTCAATCCGGAGAACGGGAGCAAGTTTCGCCTGAATCTCAAGCTGAAGCTGGACTGGACTGCCTACATCTTCTCATATCCTGTCTTCAACGTCGAGTCTTCGCACGGGGTGTGGACATTTACTGCGGACTTTGGATTCGGGGAGACGGCAATTGTGGAAATTCGTCCACCATCCGATTCCGAGATGGATGCCAAGACGGTGACTTACACTCGAATAAGTAAAGATCTGCTCGTCCTTGAATTCCCGTGAAACTCTTCAACGAAGCCGTAACTTCAAAGGGACACCGAAGGCATATCAACATCATTAATCATTACACATGTATAATTTGAATCATGCATTTCAATCTCTGCCAAAATTATATGTAGCTCAAGCTCCAGAGATGATTATTAAAATGAATTATTGAACATATGTTTTCCAAATTGTAAGCTTTTGTTCAAGTGCGTATTGTTACTGCATGGTTGGTGTATTGTTCAGTTTTATTTTGAAAGTGAAAGGTTGACGTTAACAAGTCAATGCTAAACTAGAAAGTATACTATAATTGAAGCATGAATTAGCCGTAGATTTGGACATTTGTTTGTACCATTCACAATGATTCACTTTCACTACATTCTAATAATACTAATTTCTGAACGATCAAAATATGTAGCCACAACGGGAGAGTTTATGTCCTTGCATTTAACTTTTACTTAATCTCTCCACACAATCCATCTTTTTAAGGATTTGCTAAGAAAAATGATTTTATTAGAACATTTTGTAGTAGTTTTGTTAATTCCAAGTATTTTCTGCCTCAAACCAGAAACTCCGTCATATCTCAAGCTCAGGGCCTTTGGTGAGACTTATCACATGAATGCGACGGGAAGCTGTTGGGCTGGAGGTTGGCTTCCAGACTCTCTTCCGGCCGAGTGTATTTGTGTTAAGGGCATTTGGGCAGTATCGACGAGTTTCTGTGATACGGAAACGACGATTTATACTGGGGATGGGCATTGTTTCAGAATGGACAAGAAAAAGGTATGAATACTGCTAACTCTCGATGCAGAATAAACTCAGTTTGAGGATTTTACGTTCGTTTGAATGTGCTTCCATTTTACACGACAAGTGTAATCAGCAGTTCAATATCTCTTATAAATTGAATTATTATCTTATTGTAGCGAATCCGGAAGCTGTTTAATTTGGACGCCAACAAGTTGCATCCTTTCTCGTCCAATAGCTACGTTATCAGCTCGGATGGACACGACTTTGCCCATGTCAAGGAGTCATATCAGAATGCACCGGACGAGGTAGCTATTTATTTTACTTAAACTACGGTTGCATAACCATAACCAATTCTTACCATTATTATGAATCAATCAGGACTTTAGCTACCTCATCAGGACCAATCCTAAGAAGCCCATGTTCATCAAGCTCTACGATGGTCAGACGAATACGTTTATTGAGTACGAGAGTCTTTGTACGCCAGCCCTGCGGCCGGAGGCACGGACGGGAAATAGCAGCAAGTTCATCTTCATTTCGGACATTAGTGGACATAATCATTTCAACCTTGGCACGCCCGGCTGGTGTCCCAAGCAATGGATGCGGGACTATTGGATTCTCACCGTTGGACAGAGTTTTCGGCTTGGTGGTAAGAGATTCGAGGTGGCAAATGAGCAAATTAGTTAATTGGAATGGCTCAACCAAAATTACGAGATGTTGGAAGGTCCTCGGTAGTGACAATATCACGGAAGTTCTTCAATTATTGAGCATTACAAATTGCGCTAATCAATGTTCGTTGTATCATATTTCCTGGTTCCAAGTTCTAACGTCGTAAACTATTTAATGAACAAATTGGAATAGTGCAAGGGAATATTACCAGATACAATTTTAGGACCACGATTCTATTTCGACCTGAGTCGAACAAAGATGCAGGAGCTACTGGGAGTAATACGATGTAGTTCACCCGAGCTCTTAGGGTATTTTTTCCATTCTAGTTCCAGCAATTCGTTTCCGTACAATTTAATAGTAAAAGTGTATTATAAAAAAGTGATATAAATTTCCAGATATTGAGAAGAATATCCCATTACTAATCTTAAGTACCTACAAATTCAAACTTGTATGAACTCATCCAACTCAGACATGAACATCTAGATTAGAAACAATTACTATAACAACTTATTCAGTGCTTCTCGAATCATACTCCAGCTCCAGTGTCACTTTTTGTAGTCGGTCACGCAGAGAAATGTATTTGCAATATTTTCAAGCTAGTCAATGAACCTTTGAAACTTTTTTTGATAATTTTCTTGATGCGTTGTTATTTTTTGTGCCCGATGTTTCTTCACAACAGGGATTTTCACCTGTTTATCGGTCAGGATAAATATTTGAGCCAAACCAATTAATTAACTCTGGTGATATTAAATATTTTCTGGTTCAGAGCTACAACGTCGTTGAGATTGAATGAGAAAATAATATAACAGTACTTACTAATTTGATAATTACTAGATACTCTGGCGTTGTATGCGTTTTTGATGGAAGCTAACATTTCTGAAATACAAATTATTTCGCAGATCAACGGATAACGGAAGGTAGAGTTGGAAATGGTGCAAGCTGTTCAGCCGGTCGCGTCCTTTCGACCAAAGGGAATAGAAAGGGGGAAGATGCCTTCTACTTTGGAGATCGGGATAAAACTGGAACGCCCAGTAAGAAAGGCGAGGACATTGTCCTAGGTCCTAACGACACAGTCGGAGCCACAGTGGACAACAACCCGGTTGACTACGAGATTCCTCCAGAAACCCGGAGTTTGGCAGAAGAAGTTGAGATTGTCATGCATCCCCAATTCCGAGGATTCGGCGGTGCAAGCGACTATGACAATCCCAACTTTGACCTCCGTTGGCCTGTTGAAGCTAATCACGAAGATCAAGTGAAACAGTTGGATGTTCAAACAGCGCGACTCGGTGGCTACTTTATGGAATGGACGTTCAATCAAGATCCTGGACCCAAAATCAATACTGTCAAAGAGTTTGAATATCTCAAGCTGGCTCGGAAGCTTCTGCTCAAAACTTGCAAGGCTCCGGTGGTGACGCCAATGGCGGTGAATAATCTCTTCCGCTGGTTTCGTTGGCTCTGGAGAGAGTCACTCGAGGTCTACACGTACAGCGAGGCCACGGATGATGACATGCATGGGAGACTCGTGAATGCTCTCACCAATTGCCATGCTGGGGCCAAGGAAATGGTCTTCAACTACAATGATTCGTGTGGGTCTGTTGGGGTAAGTACGGTTGTGGCTTAATTTTGTAACTATGAAATTAACAAATTCCAGCAACGTGCTGCTAAACCCTGCACCTCACGGAAATGTGTTTTTTCTCATGTGAACTAACAAAGGTAATTTCAATTGGATTTAAATTTTTCGTAATAAATCCAGGTGATGTCGGTAAACCACGGTGGCCAAGTTTACAATGAAACGATTAATGATAGCGTGAAATACGATATTTCAAAACTTGAGGCGTCCATTGAGTTCATCTGGAAAATTATGATGAACGCGCACTACTACTGCGCCGACTACTTCGTGGACTATCCTACGGATCACAGTGCTCTCAACGTTCGGTTCGAAGCCGTCTTCAGTCCGCTGCTTCGAAAGCGATGGTAAGAGTTCGACACATAGCTGCTCAGAGCGAGTTTAGCAACCATTTTCAGAATACGGAGAATTTTCAATTAAATCAATTTTTAATTCTAAACTAGGGAGAATCCTGTAAAAACCTTTGAGCTGATGACCAAGCTCTGGAGTACGTACAAGCTAAGCCCGATCTTTGAAGCCATTGACGTTTGCGTCGCTACTTCCCATGCCATGTCCACATACAAGGAGTGGCTAGTCCGACCCATCAACGAAGAACCAATACTGTTCCAGGGTGCATATCCGGCTACTCAAGCACCAGCCCCGCAGTAAGAACTGAACTAAATTAAATTATGCATAATGGAAACAGATGATTAATGTTTACTTTTAATTGCGTTGTAGCGTGGCTGGGAGAAGGAAGAAGCGGGATATCCCTATACAAAAAACGCTCTGGGGTCACCTGGGCTATTGTATTGAAGACACTTCGGATGCTGTCAACATGTACGGAGCTACTGGAAGCTGTGTTAGCTCTTAGTTACACGAAATATTCTGATTGAATTAACTAATGAATAATTGTGACGTGGAATATACTATTGTCCTTAGAAATGTTGAATAACAAATATATTTAGCTATGCTTGGAAGTCCAGGATTTTTATTGGTATTTACACGCAAGTTTCATTATTAATGTAGATTATGGTTTGATTACTGAATAGTTACTATCAGTAATATCAGTTTCGGCCGAATAAAGTTTTTAATTCAGATAACTTTTTCGTGGCAATTGTTTCCGAATATCCTGATTTTGTCTAACTTTAAAAAGTTGTACCTATAACTGTTTGAGTATTATCTATAATGCTTTAAATTCAATACAACGAATTAAGATACTAATACGTCCAAAATGAACGTTGGTAAAAATAGAAGTGTCTAACACGTTTCCGATAAATTCTGGCTTAAAATATTAAAATTGGGTCTTTCCAATTCCAATTGTCTAGAGCTGAATATATCTACTGTCTGCCTATGCACTATGCACTACTTGCTGGAAATAGGCTACATGTGCGTTTTAAATAATTGAAAACCAATTTCCTTTTAAGCACTCCCCGATCCCCGTCGCCACACAAGATTTGCAATGTGTCAAGAACAGGAAAATACCACCGGTCTGCGGAGCGCACACGTCATTTGGACAAGCGTAAACCGTAAGCTGCATAAAAGCAAAAATAAATTATTTCTTGGAAAAGCTAGCTGTAAGCAGATCACGTTACTATCAAACCCTGAATTTTATAGCCATTGTTTCTTCAGCGACAAATATAATATCTGTCATGTATGAAGCATGACAGATATTTTGCATTTAGCTGTGCATTTTGTGTTCCTCCTGAAACAAAGGATATCCACATTATATTTCCAGAAAGCCGAACCATTAAATCAAAGTTAGTACTAGAACAATACGTCATTGAGTTTCAAGTTATGAATCTATTGTTTCGGCCTCAAATAAAACTCTTTTGTTCTGCTGCATTATTTGCTTGAAGTTTGTAAAAGCGAACAGAGGCATACGGTATACAGGTTATGCAGAGCTGCTTACAGCGAGTTGGCCAGATGGTAACTGTGGTCGGATATTGTTTGCCGCTGTGACGTCCTTGAATGGTCAACTTGCTATGAGCAGCTGAGTACAATTCTGTCATTTAAGCACACATGGGATTCTTCCGAGTACAATGCCGATACTAAAATTCCCGTATGTGTTAGTTAACCCAGGCGTCATTCCAGACTATGATTTGTTCCACCTGAGTAATTATAGTGCGATGTAAAACCGCCCAAATGTCGGCTAGCAATCCAGGCTCCCATTGTCCTTATCTTTTCGTCAGCCGCCTTTTACTCCTGTCCCGTTCTTAGTTCTGAATTTTATTGTGTAGAACAAGTCATTAAACTTGGGGGCCTCTGCGGATCCCGGAGCCGCCAGTCCTTCATCTTCATCAACGTGAGAGAAGAGATCTCATCATCATTCAGCCGAGTTACGACCTCTTAAACGGGAAGAGCACAAAGACTTTTAACGACTCCAAGTGAAAGATCATCAGAGAGGTTCCCGATCCGGAACTGCAGACAAAAATACTCGCCTTCCGCAGCTCGAGGCCAGAGCTTATGTGGACATGCTGAAATGGAGTGAAGATATTTCGGCAAATCCAAACATTCTTGCATCACAGATCACAGTTTAGAATCATTTTGAGTTTTTTATGGCCACGACGGGTATTGGTTGGGAGATATGCAACGTGTGGCATGGTAAATGTTGACCCGCTGACCTATACATACATCATACAATACATAGGTACTTACGTCATTAGAAAACTTTTATTCCAGAAAACAATAAAGTTCGAGTTTTCCACTGAATTCCTGATTAAGGTAAATATTGGTTTCAACAGACCTATTCTCGGCTCTGGAACTCAATGTAACTTTTCTGTGCGTAATAACATCTTCAATGGTGAAAAAACTGAAACATGTGTTCTCAGGAATGTCAGCTTTCCTATCCAGAAATGTCAGCTAGGTCAAGGACTTGGCCCAGGCCGGAAGGTCAAACTTAAAAGATTTCGCTGTTTACAATGCAAGTTTTCCATTGTTTTCCAATTTGGAAATATACCTATTACTTATGTATGCTTACTGGATTTTTAATTTTCAGTTTTTCGCAGCGGCATATTGCGTTGCGTTGTATTCTCTGCCCTATCGGTAAACCGGGACAGACGGACCGGACAGACAGGCTCATCTCATGTGACATGTGATCCTAATGGTATAAGAAACCATGATGACAATAGCACGACGTATTTTGTGAAAATCCTGTTAGCAGTTAGTGAGTCGTAGTTAAAACGCATAAAGGTAAATGCTGTAAACCGGAGCGTCGCACTGGGATTTCGGTAAAGAGTTGTAAAGAGTGATCTGTGACCTGATCTGCGAGATTTTCAAAAGATTTACTTTTACTTACCTATTTCACCGTTTAAGTAGTGAATGTGGCTGTGGAATCTGGTTTTTAATGGCAGGTACCGAGACTTCAGTGGACCGTACACGAAGTGGGTATATTATGTTTTTTATGGCTAGCCAAAAATCTTCTAAAAGCATACAGAGCTGCTCAGTGCTATCTTAACTAAATTTGCAAACTGTTGTTCGTACCACATACAGTATCTTTCACATTCACAAAGCTATTATACCTGCGGCTAGGAACGAGTTAACAAATTAACTTTTATTTTACTAGAATATTTTGTGGCGTTATTATCTAACCCAAAATACATGCGAAATACATGTATTGTTACTACATGCAAGCATTGCACCAATTCGACAATGAGGTTCCCCTCCCAAACAGGAAAGTGACATTCAATTCTAGTAGCTTTGTCCAACGTCAGTTGTGACGTAGATTAATACAACTTTTTGCTCTATCTTCCAGCCAAATCCAGTCCAGAAAACTTGGAATGCGTAGAGATAGCGATAACAAATGCACGTAATTTCTCATGTCCAATTCCATCCGCTCGCTTTGTCTCGGGAATTCAGAACATGTCTAAACTGATAACCTTGCTGCTCTGACTGGACAACTGGAGAGACAACTGTCCAAACCGTTCTCGCATCACCAATTTATCTTGTAGAAATTGCCTTTTTGTTTCTCTTAGCGATGTAGTGGTCAAAATAGAAGTCTAGCTCCAATATGAGTTTGTGGAAATGGACATTGGGGCTTGGATTCTCAATTAAAAAATAATTATCCCTACAAAGTTCCACTAATTACTCCCCGCTTGGGGATTGGTAGCAGGTGCACCTAGATCAGTATACACAGGAACAGAACCTAATTCCATTATAATGAAAATTTGTATTTTCAAAGTCCTGGATGGTCCAAATTAAGGCAAAGCTTTTGATTTGTAATACGACTGGACCTGGTCCTAATTAAATTTCAATTAGGATCTAGACATCCATTGTCGCTTATACAATGTACACATGGGTCAGTTTTGTGTGAAAAATTTCAATAAAAAGGAGAAAGGAGCTCTGGCGAGGACTATCCGGTCCTAACGAATTCTCAATGGGCTTTACAAATTAGCAAATTCAAGGTTTTTAAGCATATTCACCTTGTGTTAGAAGAAATATTCATAATACTTTCATAGTAGGTACCTACTGTAAAATTGGAATCAGCGTGTAAATAGCTTAGGATTTTACGTCGAATGTATTTATTATTTCGCGGTAAACAAGCAACCATGGAAAAAGTTGGTAAACAAACATGCTTTTAATTAGTTTCATTGCTTCTAATTAGGTTACTGTAATTGAATAACTTGCTGTTAAAATTATTTCACTTCTGAGTTAAGCTAGGCTAGGCTCATCCGAAAGCAAGGAGTTTCATTTTCAATAGGTGTTTACCATGGGTTCATGCCAACTTTCTCCAGGAGTGTTTACTGCAACTGCATATTCCATTGTACTCCATCCTACAAAATCAGTTTTGATACAAAATCTCGAATGAAATTGGAAATCCGTTTGGTCGAACGCTGGTCCCCTGGCTGGTTTTAATGAATTTACCATGCGCCACTATGTTTTGAATTATTACGAAATTCAGTAATAATTTGTAATTTAATAAAAAAATAGGTGACACTCTTGTTCAGTTGACTATTGAACCAAAACATGGACAAGCTGATTGTCTAGAAATTCCAAGAATTCCAAAAGTACAAAAACAACTCAGTTCAAGGTACAAGCAAAAGGTAAAGAACTGTGAGAAAACTCGCAGATTACAGCCCTTCATCTCCAGAAAAATAATTATAAACTTGATTGCTAACTTCGACCACAAAAGAAATATTCGCTTCAGCCACGTTCAACAATACAATTCCTCCACGCTCTTTCCTTCCAATGTAACATAAATCATTGGAGAGACTCAAGTTCAAGAGATACAAAACTGTAAAATGCTGCTTTTTCTGAGCCTATCGGATGGACGAGCTAAATAAAGTTCTCACATGTTTTTTGCTTTCTGTTTTCTCCTTTTTATGTTTTTATTCCATTAAAAGTGAAAGTTGATGTGTCCGATTTCACAGGGTGCCTGGGAATTGGTCCAGGTTTTGTCAGCATGAAAGAGATAAAGGAAGGAACAAAAAAAAAAGTGGGAAAGCTGCTTCTATTACCCATTTCCTGTGATGAGCACCTGTTATTTTCATAGACTTTCTCCTCGTAATTCACACAAATACGGCTGCACAATTACTATTAAGTTAAGATCCCGATTTATGTACAGACGTATTCGGTTTCGATTCTATAGTTGCCCAGTGAAAGCAAATCTTATTTAGGAGAGAGCTGGATCGTATCGGTAGAATATTTCTCATGTTCAGTACCTATGTATACAATCTAGAGAAACTTGGCTTTTTTATGCTAAATCTGTCCATATCATTGCTGAATGTCAAGGGACGTCAGGGATAATTCCAAAAGTTACACTGACAATACTGAACTTCCTTATACAGAAATGGCACGAAATATATAATTAGTTATCTGCACACCTGTGTTTTGTAAACAAGCCTTTTTAAGGTGAAAAATGACGTCTGTCAGTCTAGCAATATCAACTGAAGCAGGAATCAATTATTACAGTTAAACACGTTTCTAACCAACCCATAGCTAGAAAATTAACGGGAATAGTAATCCTGCATTGCTGTATACATATATATTGGTCAACTGACCAACCGTACTAGGTTCAGCGTTCAGCACTGATTCGTAGCTCGCTAGCTGTTATTATATGCCATCGTTCCATTGGGATCCCGTTCACATTGGGCAGACAGCAATAGCCGACCTGGCCTAACATCACCAAACGCTCCGATGAATTGTAGACGTAATTAAAAATTGAGCATATATTTAAAATGCTTGGATTGGATATAAATGATTTTACACACTACTAAGCATACTGTAGCGATACCGTGTAATTCTACGTTGATCATTAAGTTCTGGATTTTAGGTTATAAATACGTGCCTCAAGCGGTAACACGACAATTCGTAGTGCGACAATCCCTAACTGCTACAGTTCATGGTCAACTCAGTTCGTAATTCAAGTATGTTTTAAGTTGTCAAGTTTTGAAAAAATAGCTTTGAGCTTTCATAGCACTGTGTAATCTTGCACTGCGATTACTTCAATGCAGCTGTGTTAATTTTAACGCCCGGAGTTGACATTGCCTCAGGGAGATGCACGGAATAGGCCGAGAAGCAGAATGACACTTTCCCTGTTTATCGCGGCCTCTCGGTCCCTTTTGATTTGTCATTAGTTTGGATTTTGAGCCGAGTCACTTTCCCCATCAACTTTATCTCGTCTGGCTCGTGCGAGGATGGCCATATGCAAGCCTCTCCTTTCTCTCTCGGCAGGCAGTCCAATGGAGTCACATAACCGTTATTGTACATTATTTCCACTTTTATCGTTCCCAGATTCAACACTATTCATGGGCACGAAGAGAGGAATCCTATGAGCTTACACACACCGACTTCAATGTGTACTGCTCCGCCCGGGTCAGGATCCAATACCGAATTAACTCGGATCTGGATAACGCTATTCAGGATCCGAAACGAAAGCTGCTCAGACTCTGCAGATCTATATCCGGATCCAGCTTAAGCTAAATCAATCGAATCTCCAAGATCCAATACAACATTGACGTTCGTGAAACTTTTTGATGAAACG
>JAQFXY010001275.1:0-11505 GCA_034693865.1 Ceratophysella sigillata | reverse complement strand
ATCTCTGGGGGGGGGGGGCTTGGGCACCCTAAGCCCCATGCTGTATACGCCCCTGCCAACGTGTAGTTCTCTCCGACTGATTTTCAATCCCGAAGGTAACGCGAACACAATCTTGGTTGTATGGTCAAAGGGTTACAAAAAACTTCGAGGGAGATTAAGAGAATTTTTTCGCAGTGTACATTTAGCAGTGCTTTCAGTAAAGGAAGCTGCATTAAGTCGGTAGCTATGGCACCTCTGAGCTATTGCTGTAGGGCTGTAAAATATCTTAGGAGCGTAGAGCGTAGGTGGGCGTCTAGACGGATTTGTTTATATGTGTACTAATCGATGTTACATAATATAATTTTGGATTTTGCTGAGATACGAATCCAAGAAAGAGAAACTCATCAAAATTATTATAGAGAAATATATTTTCCCCAATCCTCCGTCTAGGGATGGAAGGAAAAGTTGAAATGAAGACGGAGTTGTGCTCAAAGAAAAAGCTGCATATTATGCACAGATCCATTGAATTATCCTACAAACTTGGATCGTCAGATGATATCAGGCAGCTCAAGTAATCTCAAGCATAGCTTCAATTAGAATCGGCAGCATGGAATCATTTTCGGTTCTCTTAATAACATTTTTTAACGTGCCAGTCACAAGTACGGCATGAAATAGATAGAATCCGGGCGAAGAAGGGATCGGATACACGAGGCTTTGGCATAATCAAAGATTGAGACAAAAATAAATTGAACTTTGATATTAAAACCCATCCCATGCATATGAATATAAATAGACTGCCTTCAGTTGAAAATCCAACAAAGTGGAATAAAGAAAGCAACAAGGTTAGGAAATAGCCAATTTAAAATATCACGGAAATGATACAGACGTCATTCATGGGATCACTGTTCACAGATACATTTTAACATTTAGACTCACATCAATTATAATACTACAAGGAGTACAAAGTAGGTATGAATATTGTATAATTCAAGGATTCATTTGAACTGAGCATCAAATTAACAATACATATATGTGGGCGGTGGTGACCGCACGCGCTGAAGAATTATTTAAGTACGTACCTATTGGGTTTTAGAATTCAATGGTTTCACCAAGATTTAATATTACGACGAGACTTACAAACTAAACGTATTTACGGGGAAAACAACTTCAAACCCAAATTACAATTCTAAGGAAATGGTGGATGGATTCAGTCAGATTGGATCCTTTGCAAGAAAAAGATGTAATACTGCTTAGATTTTGAATGTAATGAAAATCATTTTGCATGTATTTGTAAATATGTTTTTGTGTATCTCACTTTTATAAGGATTTTGATTGGTTTCTTTGATTTCTCTCCTTCTGAATCCTTCTTTTGAATTTCAAATTCAGAAGTTTTTGTTAATACTCGTATGCTCGAAGCTTATTAGTGGCAAAAGCGGTAACAAAGTCATACAAATGCCAATAGCCAGGTACAATCTGCGGTCATTTGAGAGTCAGTTGACGTATGTGACATGAGGTATGGCTCCGATTGCAAAAACATCATGCTTTATCCATTTATCTTTATTCATCATACCTTATCCTTAACCGACATGGAAATGGTTAGGCGTCGGAAATTGGTACTCAATATCCCATAAAGACTTAGCTTCCATAAAGTTTGTTGTTTATGAAAATTAGAGTTGAAAATTCTATACTTTTAGAAAAATTAACTGTAAGTAGTGGATACGAACAGTTTGTCACAGAAAGTTACCTAGTGTAAATGTGTAAGTAATAAACCAGTTGATCGAAGAGCTAAGAATTTGAGTCCAAATGAGAACCGCGTACTCGTATGAGTGTTATTTTTGACGTGGTGTCCAATTGTCGCACAGCGCTGGTAGAACTGCCTCTAAAACTTCGAATTTCGCATCGCCTAAAGTAGTTTTGATTCTATTTCAAAATATTTGTATTTTGATTCCAAAAATATATCAACCAAATCCAATTCTCAAAATGAAATCCAGTATTGTGCCAAAATCCGAAATACAGATATCAGTTTCATGTATTTACAATACTATTTTCAAAATACAAATTACTAAATCCAATGGAAAAGTGTATGTTCGGCAAAACTTTATATTGGCACTCATAAAATACATTACCTCAGAGCGGTATCTCTTTATGATTACATTTTCCAGGAAATTGAAATGGTAAACGACTGACTGCAATTGGTTTGGCGTAGTTTTTATGCGAAAAGCATTTTGGTGCCTAATGAGGTCAAAATACAAATTATTATAGCCTTTTGAATATACAATGTACAACTTTTAGTGCTAAAAATACGATTTTAAAACAGGCGTATTTTGTGCAGCCCTGGAAAATACACAAGGCTCTTATAGCGAGAAGGTAGGTAAAGAGCTGAGAAGGTAGAGAAATAGAAAACAAAAGTTGATTGAAAAGTTGGGAAAAAAAGCCGTTGCCGTCATCTTGTTGGGAAGATGATTGAGTTACTGACTTCCTGTGACTTGATTTGCTTGTGAAGAAAGTCGATAAACTGTCTTTCTACTTTCCCCTGTCTCTCTCTCATTCAATCAGAGCAGAGCGAGAGAAACCTTTAAAATTCTCAGCTTTTTCTCCAGTGTACACCTAATATGTTTCCCTCTGAATATTGGTTTCCTACTTAGACTTCCCATGTGGTTCAAGATACAGGGAAGATGGAAGGGAGGAAGGAGCTGAACAGGACTCACTCAACAGGCCTCATGCATAATCAACTATCGAGTGAAAGGAGGAAAAATCCAAATAATCTATTGAGAGCTTTTGTTTGGCAAGGCCAACTTTCTCTGGTCTGGAATAAAAATAAAAACACAACTCACTCACTCACGATTACCTCCCAGCCTAATCGGCTTAAACAAATACGGAGCTTCAAAATGTCAAAAACGCTTTTTGTCAATCACATGGGCTCGCTCTCTTCTGTAGGCTCCTTTCCACTATTTACCTCTTCTTCTATTCTTTTGTAGTACAAGTCGTCTCTTGTTACATGTCCCAAAATACAATAAGATACTGAACGTAATCGGATATTACTAAATTCCATAAAGTCAGAACGTCATGTCAGCCCCTTGTAAGCACATAATACAATATCAACATTTGAGTTTTACCAAAATAGTGCATTTGAGCGACGTCCTCTATATGCTATGGCTGGCTTGGAGACAAAATCGGAACCAGCTTATTTAAAAAAAAGTTTCTCTTGAATATACCAACAATTCAAGGAGCTGTTCAAAAATACTTAACTAACCTTGTGATCCTAAGCGTTTGATGCTTCTTAAGATTTCAGTTTGGTTAAAAATATATACATATGTATATCTTACAACTCGTCTGCACAAATGATATTTCAACACATTCTAAACTGAAATTTTGGGCTATTTCCAACGGTGCTACTCATTTCGTTCTACATCAACTAGATCTATCTAAAAATCAAATAATACATTTTGCAATCGAGTCTATCACATTTATTTCATCTATTTCAACTGAAACTGCTAATTTCTGTATTTTCCTTCAATAAACAACACCATAAAAAAGAGCTAGAAATTGCAATTAAGAATCGATATTTAAGTAATTGAAATACCGTATTTAAAACGCATAAACTGAAGTTGCTAATACACATATTCTAGGACATATGCATTCAAACTGGAAATACAAACAAACTGTAGCATAGGTATACATTAAAAAAACATGTAGTGAAAGTACGTAGAATCTTATGCATTACCACATAAAAGCATTACTATTTTTTCTAAAACTGAATCATCCACAATTTGAAGGAGTATCAAATTGCTGAAATTGTTGAACTTGATGGAATGAATTTTTGTCGTGTCCCAGACAAAAAAAGCTTACAAACCAGCCGGCTATGTTACCAGGAAGGAAACAAGGCTTCAAATTCTGCTCTATTGTTGTGAATTAAGAAACCTTATTCCCGATCACAATCCTTCTTTTCATTCATTTCTCTCTTTTGTTACGCAGGCTTTGCACCAGAATTGAGCGGAACGTCTCGGTTCATTATCCTTGGAGTGCACGATGACTCGGGCTGCTAATATAATTAACATACTACTCTGATTTCACCTGTTAAGAGCTCCACTACAGCTCCTCCACTGCCTCACTACAACAAGAAAATAGTTTTAATTAATCTTCTGGCCTTATTAGGCAGAAAATAGAGATGGAGGGATCTGAGTATCTGAAGCTGAATGGCTCAAGCTCTGACTCAAGACTCTCTTTCCCCGAGTTTTAATAATGAATGTAGTTGTTTGAGTTGCACAAGTGGGAAAAAGTTGGGTTCTAACTTTCAGAGATCTGTTTACATGGAATATCCACTTTCTCCGCACTCTGTCTGTCTCCTTCCTCCGTGCACAGGAGCTATAGCTGACCCAAAAGTGAGTACAACACATTTCCCACCTGAATCCTGACATGCTGCGTCTGAAGAGCCCAATATCCATAAGGGATGATCATCAAGGCAAGCTCAAGGAACGACTGGAGGGAAAACTCAGAGGGACACTTAGCACAATCCATAAACTCATTATTTCATCCATGTAGCCTTCAGTCCTGCCTCTGCCTCTAAAATGGCTAGATTGGATTTTAGGCGTTGAGGAAGCAAGTTGCTGGGCGTGAAGAAATGATGTTCTTATTTCCCCAGGTTGATGAAGTTGCCAAGATGAGGAAAAGATGAAAGTCCTCGCTATAAATTCAAATGAGGTTTACGAGAGATGACGAGTTTGGAGTCTAAATCCATTTCAGGTATTTAATCACAGGAACTAGTTTTTCCCTGTACGACGCCACAGCCTCAACTCAGGGCCGGTGACAGGCTAGAGCAAAACTAGGCGACCACCTGCTTATTCTACTAAAACACCTGCTTCTACGTCTTAAGGATTTTAAGAATTGATTTATTTTTAAACAATTAACAGCGTTGCTTGAGAAATATGACAATTTACAGAATTTGCTGATGGTTTTTAGGTATTTAATGGCCGATTTGGTAATTCAAAACACCCGAGAATCCCCAAAACCGGTCCTGTGACAAACGAATGTAGTCTGAGAAAAATATGCTAACGTATAGCTTAAAACTCGACGTATGATCGAGGGATTGATAATAGACTCGCATCTGCAATGCGGAAGATTCATTAAAATATGTGAATTGTGTCTTGATGCTCAGGCTTTAGGATTGCTAATATAAAAACCAAGCCGCCTGCCTGTTGCTTTATGCAAGAATAAATTATTCTTGTATCTTTGTGAGGCCGTAGTATTGGATTCTAGATCTGGATTAGAGAAAATGTTTGCATTACTTATTGTGGAAAGAGGAGGGCATGAAGTAGTGTAGGTAATAAGACGTAGACAGTTATGTAAAAGGGAAAAGTTTTAGTAGCCCGTTACATTTGAGCTTATTTTTCAATCCTTGAGATATTTCTCATTAAGTTGAGCTTGAATTACACCTTGTTGTTATTAGAATATTTAGAAACATAACAACATTGCCTCCGTCGACACGAAATCCTCTTTACGGATTTTCCCCTTGCTTTTATAGCGAAACTTTACTCTGATTTCTTGATGATAACCTGGAAAACCAGTTATTACGGTTGAGCGCTTCAGTGAATTCTGTAATACCCTGACAACTACCTAGTAACCAGTTCCTGGAGCTTCCAGAGCCTCAACTCCAATTTTAGACCAGCCGAGTTGTACACCAACGCCCACTCCGTCTGTGTCTTCGTCCTTCTGTCTCATTTTCTAATTCTCAGACCAGCCTTAGTTCCATTTTTAAAGGATAACGTAAAGTAACAACATTTCCATTTCTCAGAAATATGTGACAAATTGGAATTATTTGCACCACAGCATATGCCCTTGTACATAATTACTACTAAATATATAATCGCGGAATATGTACCAGAGTTAGTAGGTAGCTTTTTGATGCTAAGACTAAAAGGAATAAAATCTGAAACTCATGAGTTCTCGAAAACAGTTTGACATTCAACATTCAAACACACACAACTGTTAATAACTCAAAACTTTGAAACAAGAAGACTCCCGTGTCTATCTCTCTCCCTGTAGATTTGCTGAATTAATTGCAATGAACAACGTACTCGTATGCCATATATGTGAATTTTAAAAAAAATCAAATAATTATCACTCAACTCGTTTCCAAAAAGTGTCAAAACTCTCAGTTGAACGTACAATTATGCTTTTTTCCTCATTTCTGTCCGTATCTGAAGATGCTTAGCTCAGAAGGCTCTTGTTCTGGCTTCGAGCCGCCATATGCCGCTTTGCGTTACAACTACCCAGCTTTCCAAAGTTTAAAATCCAAAAAATCCGCCTGCTTAATCCAGCCTAGATGAGAAGATTAATACTAATTGTGAGTCTGAGGAAGCGGGAGCGTAAGTGGGATTGGAGAGCCGTAGTGTTGTTGACGTTGCGGAGGCTCTTTCTTGGGTGTGATGACGCAGAAGAAATTTCCCCAGAGATTGGAACTTTCTGAGCCGAGCAGCAGCAGAGGGAAGATGCTGGGCTGGTGGTGTTCGCGACTCCGAGAGAGCCGTTGGGAAAGGAAAGAAGATACGAGGGCGAAAGAATATAGATTCATAATCTGGTTCAGACAAAATTCTCTGATACCTTGGATCAGTGGTCGTTGCTTGGTTAGAACTTATTTGAGGCGCTGCTGTGAGTGAGAACGGGAAAGAACGCCTCTTTGGCCTCCCGTCCTTCTTCCCAAACTTGTAACCAATACAGACTAATGTACAGGGTGCTTTGAGGCAAACTTAAACCATATCCAATGCCTTACACGACGCCTTAGCTTACTTAATGCCACGAATGAATTCAGCATCTTCGAGCGTTTGAGAAATATCTACAGTTACCTACATTTTTAACAATAACTGGAAATTCAATTCAACTTCATGCATACCACTATTTGCAGCGATGTCACTATAGCTGGAATTTACAATTTTGTCCGGCTGGTAAAACATGGCAAATTCTGATATAAATAGTGTCCTCCAAAGTATTTGCATGAGAGGCCCTTATTTGCCAGCAGAATATCCGGCAATAAATCTTAAATTTCGCTAAAATATGTGATTGTCCGGCAAAACGACCATGCCTGACTGTTTCCTACTCGGGTTACAATAGTTCCTGAGTTTAACGGCATTTTCGAAAGAGTAGTAAAATTACGGCCCTGTAAAATCCTTCCTGAATTATTGAAATCTTATCCGCTATTTAAACCTAAAACCTTTCAACACAAGTTAATGTTGGATTTAGGATACATTTTTGCCGAAAATTGTCCTTCAGCAGTCTTTATCGTTAAGATTACCTATATAACGCATTGTATAGATAAATAAATGCAGTAACTCCCCCAGAAATCAAGCATACTCAACGAAGTATGAGAAGCACGCTGTAGGTTGAAGGCAAACGTTCCAATTTAGGCGTCTTATGCTCACTAGGTCCTCGAAGGAGACTCAGCAAATGCAAACCCCTCTGTTGACTTGACTGAGCTCGTCTTGGAAACAGGTCGGACTCGGAGGCTCCATTATAGAAAATAACAAGGAAAGTTGGACTGAAGGAGAAAATACGTACCTGGCTCCAGAAGAAAAGTACAAGCCACTCTTCAAATGTTGACGACAAGTTGGATGAGAGGCATGGACGAGACGTAGCATGAGTCAAGCAGAAACAAATCTGTGAGGATCAAGAGATAGAGGAAAAGAAGTGATCACCCAAAAAGTTGCCCTGGAAAAGTTCACTTCCATCCTCTGAGCTCAAACTAAAAATTTTGGACTAGCTTGCGTACCAGTAAAACTTTCAGCTAATTTACGTTATTGGCTGACTAGGGTGTTGTTAAATTTAAAAGCTTAAAACGTTCGGCAGGATTAGCTCAAATTTTTTTTGGTTTCATGCCATAGGAGCCACTCCACCATTGGGGCTGCTAGAATGATTTCAACTCTGTGGCTCTTATTGAAGATGGATCCTTATACAGTGGCTCATTTGAAATGATACCCTTGCTCTGAGGCTATTTTTCAAAGGGGATCATTTGTCAGGGAAGTATCGTTGAAAGACGGAGAAAGTGCTTGAGGAAAGTTGTTGGATGGGAGAGAAAGCGAGGTTTTGGGTAAAATGTAAAATAAAGTCAAGTTTTTAAGAGATGGAACGGAGACGAAGAAGAAGACTAATCAACTCTTCTGAATTTAATCAGAGTGGGATTCGCACCGAAAAAACTTGTCGCTTCACGTGGAGTGGCTGACTGGGCGAGTGATTTAGGATTTGGGAAGCAGGAGCTCGGTGCAGCTTAGTCAAGCTCCGTTCCTCACTCAAAATTAAAATGAACTCTGTTCAATTCTGAGGTGCGGCATTTAAAGTGGACGGAGATCCAGGGAGCTTGAAGGAGTTGCAGCATGGAGAAATAAAAAATAAACTTTGTCTTCCTTTCACCCTCATTTGGGCTGACGTTGATGGCTGGTCTGGTGTATCTCCTCTCTCCCTGCCTTCCATCCTACGCTGCTTCCTCCCCACAAATATCCATTCAACAGACTGGAGCTCCTCCGGTTCACTCACCAATTGTTGGCGGAAGTCCAGTGTTTAAAGGGCAGGCAGGCATGCAGGCTTTATTGAAAGCGAGTCTGACTGAACATGTAATAGGAAATATTGTATTTGAATAAAAATGTTAACTGGTCAAAGGCTTTACAGCTTTATTTGGCCATTTTTGGACCCGAGGGATTATATAGATATAATTGGAGGTTTAAGCCAGATACACAGGCTTGTAGCTTCCGAATCAAACACATTTCAATTTGCATTACCGCCTTCAACGGAGTTCGATTAAGTAATTCAGATTAGGTTAGTGTTAGGATGTTCGACAAGGTTTCTTAAATATTTAATTCCTAAAAATCCTATGAGATTAGCCGAATTATTCAAGCTCCGGACAAATAAATCAAGCGTTTGGGAGGAGGTGAGTCTTCTGTGTTCCTCCTTCAACTGAATTGGATTCAAGTACCAAGTACCAGGGTTTTTTGGGCACATGGCACAAAAGTTAGTTTTCAAGACCTTAGTGTATATTATTCTGCCAATATTGACATTTGAAACAAACTAACGTTACAATTGCTCATCATGAGTAATGCTTTCGAATGTTATATACTACGCGCACTGCGAGCAATAGTCGGAATTAATTAACTTGAACAATTGTATTGTATGTAGAATATAAAAGTGTCATAATGTTTGAATTTAGATTTAAGCGTAAAATTAATTTTCAGATATTCCAAAGACGGTTATAATTTGTAATAATCAGTTTACTATTTTAGCAAGAGATGCCGTTCCCCTTGATGACATACTTTCATTCTTCTTTCAAATGTTAACAATTTAACTGCAAGCTATGAAAATGACTGGCCACGAGATAAATGTATCCACACTGTAATAGGTTTGAATTATTATGATTTCAGCCTAACCAGGCCAGGCGCATTGTACCTATATTTTCAATCAAAACATCAAATATTGTACATAAATAATGCTGGGGTATTTCCAAAGCGAAAAAATTGAGTGCCAAACTGGTATTTGGAATCAATTATAACTGTTATTAATGCCCCAATTCATATTTAGCTATCATCATTGAGTTACTGTACAACTGAAGAAGGAGGTCAGAAGTCACGCAAACGGTTCTGTCTCCGTACTTGACTCTAAAATTGCAGCCAAGGCGACCCAATGTACAGCGTGATTCTCGTCAAGAGGGTCCATGTTAGAATAGCTTTCTGAAAGCACATGCCGGGATCGGGAGTACATAAATCCTAACTAACTTTACAAACGATAAAGGTAAATGGAATGTTTCAAGCTTTCGAAACAGAAGTCTGAAGTCCGAAGCCGTGAAAAGCACGTATTACGTAATGTATATTGAGGCCTCGGACTCGAAACTTGGGTTTCGAACGCCTTTCTGACATCGGAATAAATGTGGCTTCAATTAACGGATTCCTGCGTTCCGTTTGTGGATTGTTAACTCAAATAACCGTGCGTGGAGAATATGAAAGTCCGAATCAACAGCTAGTGTACTTTAGAGCAATAAAGAAACGCTATGCACAAAGTCAACATAACAATAGTGCAACGTGCAACCTCGAGTTTCATGTTTGGCGAGGGTTGGAAGTTATACTTTTGATTCTTCAGGACCCGGAAACTAGAATTTTTCACACCAAAATCTTGGGAAAATGTCGCATTTATTTATTTAGCATAGAAGCTCCTCTGGACGATCTCTCACCTAGCTTATATGTAAAGGGAGGATTTGGCATGTTTGCATAATTTTTTTTAGCTTCAACCTAGCATGCTTAAAAACTTCGGATATGCACCGATCATGTCATCCAGGTACTGTATATCATATTGATTCATATTGCATATTTTCACATATTTTTGATGCATGTCGCACTTCTGCATTTTTTATGTAATTGTTTATAAAAAAGCATTTGGTGCACATGTTAGGCACATTTTGACACTTTCGGTGTAATAAGCAGTAAAAATGTTAACGTTAAATGTTAAATTTTGAGCAAGAGCTTTTTTGAGCCAAAGATCAAAACTTGTAAAACATTACCTTGATAAATTGTAATCAACAAGCCGACGGAAATCTCGCTGTAGTTTTACTTGAAATCGCAAAAAAATTCTGCATCTACTCTTCATGTCACTATCGAGTCGAGATCGAGAGTGGAGTAGTGATGCTCATCTTTCTATTTCCATAATGATTGCATGATGAGGCTGGACTGATTTCCACTCCAAAAAAGTGTTTGCTCCAATCTGAACAATTGTTTACCCTTCCGCAGAAAAGGCCTTGATGGAAGAGGAGAACGAGCAGGGGAGAAAATCGAGCAGGACGGTAATTGTGTGTAATGCTTAGGCCTATTTATTATTTTTAGAGAACTTTACATCCGCTTCCATTCAAGCCAAACCAGATCCTTTCCTTTTGCTATTATAATCAGCTTATTTACTACCCAAGCCACTTCTTCCACGCACTCAGCCAGTTCAGACCATCACAGAACCACCACAATTCGTCCACAGGGACAATCCATGCACATGGACAATTCACAACTGCGTAACTTCATTGTGTAACCAATTCATAGCCCGTTGCAATTTATGTACTTAAAACGAATTCTTTTTGAAAACTTTCCTATGATTTTTTTTTTCAAATTATCTTATTTGGCGAATAAATTATCTTATTTGGCGAATTATTAGAATCCAACATTTTAAAAATCAAAATCCAACTTTTCAAAAAAAAAATCAAACACGGGGTCGATGAATTAACTACTTTTTTTTTATTCTTATAATTTTTGTCAGTGGTGTTTACGTATATCGTATATTTACTGTTTACGGTTTTAATGAGATCTTAGACATTATGATTCGTTGTCCTTCATTTCCACAACATCCTTTACAACATGCAATACTCTGTATGACATGCTGGAGGTATCTCTACCCCTTGTGTTGCATCTATGCATTTGTTAATATACTATCTTAGCATAACCAGTGTTGGTCTTTTCCCCACCCCACCGAGAAAACCCCACCCCACTGGGGTTTCTGGGGAAAAGTGGGGTTTTC
>JAQFXY010001274.1:0-11507 GCA_034693865.1 Ceratophysella sigillata | reverse complement strand
TTGACGTTTAGATTATTATGCTATCTACTAAATTTTGTATTCTTCAGCTGCAGCTACATAGCATTGACGTAATTTAGCTCTGAATTTGTTACGTCCAAATTCACACATAAAATCCATGGTATTGTTCGTTAGGTCTGGGTTATGCATGAATGAGGTATAAAACTTAAAGGTTAAAGTAAATCCAATTAAAATTCAAATGCCTTTGTTCTTACTCGTATATGAAGCTATTAAATATGGTGACCGAAATTACCTGATTGAATGGCTTGTTTGCAGAACTGTGCAATAATTCATATATTTTCAATTTTTCATAATGGACTTCAGTCGTTTCATCGTCCTGCTCGGATTTGGGATTGCCAATTTAGTTGTGGTCTTGCTCCAAGTAAGTTGCACACTAGCCTGTATATTTCAATGTATACATTTATTTACTATTTCTTCATGTACATAACTTAAATATAGTGTTATTATATTACACAGGATTTTGAAAGTAAATCAAGTCATAGATTTCCAGCTAAAGATATTTGACTTCGTATTCCTACTTGTTTTGTTTTTACAGAATTCCCCAGTGGCGGCTCAATTTTTACAAAATATGCGACGTACGTATGAAAATAAATTAACCAACAAGATAACGAATTTTTTACATACAGATACACTCTGTCGATTATCTTAATTTTACAAAACCTAGTGCCAAAATTCGGAGAGTTTAAATGCCCCGAACCGGGGCTTTTCCCTGTCAAATCCGACTGTCGGAATTACTACCGATGTTTATTTACGGGCATGAATCCCTTCAGCGTCCTTTCGTGCAAACATTGGGAACGATTTGACCCGGTGGACAGGATTTGTGGCAAGGCGGAGCTTGTGGATTGCCAGAGTGAGGAATAGAAATTTAATCAAATTATTAGCATTAAGCGCAGCTAATTAAGACAATGCGTCTGATATTTCAAAGAATGTGCAAAAGACGGGATTCAAACCGACGTCCGCTCAGCTGAGAACTTTATAAAATGTACAAATGGCTACGGCACTCGAATGCGCTGTCAACCCGCTGGGAAGAAATTTGACCCGGTGAAGATGGCATGTGAGGAAGGGGCAGGTAAGCAGTGCTTCCTGCATACAAGATTGATTTTTCGAGAAATAATTTACAATAATTATACAAGCCAAAAAATAACTTTACTGAAGAACGATTTGGAACAATTGAGATTTTCAGTTTGCAAAATATAAATAATTATATAAATGTCCGATTTTTGAAAAATCCACACGAGTTTATGAACTTTAAATTATATCTATGTTTCTAAAAAACAAGGAACTCCAGAGGCAAGAGACGAAGGACCAGCCGGTAATAAAGCGAAAACTGGATCTCATGCCATGGCTTTGGCTGTTGTTCGTGGCGGAACTCAAACTGCAGCCGGATCTCGAAGCGAGAACGGTCAAACCGTTCACGCGTTGAGTGAAGGTACCAAGAGTTCCCAGGCCATGGCCCATTATGACAAGGAAAATTCTAGGGCCGAAGCCAAAGGTGACCAGGGAGCTCAGAGTTCCTCGAATACAAACAGTTCGCTAGTGCTGGCGAGGTCAGGGTCAGACGGAACGCCGGGATCCAAGGCCACGGCTTCAGCAAGTTCTAACGGGACGCAGGTTCAGTCAGTCTCGGACCAGCATGGTTCGGGCATGAGCGACGGAGTCGAGGTCAAGAAAGGTCAAAGTACAGGCAATGGAACAGGTGCTTCGAGGGGCGAGATTGAAGGCTTACATTCTGGTGCTACACGGGATCCTAGTACGTTAGTTGACAAGGGTCAATTTGCAGGGTCAGTAATTTCGAGTTCGATAAGGGGATCTAATTCTACCAGCCAAACCGGTTCGGATTCGGAGAGCTCAAATTCTCAGAATCAACCTAAAAATTCGGAGTCAACTTCTGCTCCAAATCTAAGTTTGAAAGATTGTAGTTCTGGAATTTCCAAGGATTCCGGGAATTTGTTACCGAATAAATCCGTAACAGCTGCACCAGCAAATTCAACAACTTTGGAGGGCTCCAGTTCAGCAACTTCCAACGAGTCCGTTAGTGGGTTACCAAATAATTCTGCAACAGTTGCACCAGCAAATCCAACGGTTGCAGAAACCCCAAAGTCAGAAACTTCAAAGAATTCCAATTGTTCCGGATTAAACATAACCGAACCAGGTTCAAAAGCAAATCTGACAGCATCCCAAGATGACACAACAATCAATGCTAAAGACAATTCAACGTCTTGTAATGGAACTGTATCCACTTCAAAAGAGGCAAAGAATGTTTTGAAACGATCAATCCGTTCCGCACCCGTATCCGAAAATTCTGTCCCAAATTCCAGCACAGCTTCCAACAGTTCTGACGCATTTTTCAATGGATCTGGCCAAGCTTCCAACAGTTCTGACATGGTTTCCAGAAGTTCAGACCAAACTTCCAGCAATTCTAATATTGCTTCCAACATTAATCAGATTTCAAAAATATCTTCTACGCAAAATCACAGACCTGAAACAGCTTTCAAAGGTGACAGCACAAGGTTTAGATCCATGCCTGGCGAAAGCCCCTCGAAGCAAATCACGGACAGACAATCTACTTCCGCCTTATCCAGAACAAAGAAGAATAGTGCCACGATATTTACTTCCATGCAAATTACAGAAGAAGTCAACGGAACAAAACAAACCTCGAAAGTAGAATCTGACTCTGCCAGTTCCGCCTTGACAAGCCAAAATGAACAAGTGGACTCCAACACGAAAACCGAAGTAGTCAAGAAGAGCGACGAGTTGGTGAATATGAAGATAGTTCATGAAGAAATGACAGCCAATGAAACGACTCTAGAAAATCAGCAAGCCATCGTCGAAACGCAATCTCAGACGGAGGAATCCAAAGCTGGAAAGAAAGTTGTGGAGAGCAAGACGAGCATGGCCGGAGCTGAGTCCGAATCTCATTTGGAACGATCCGAATCCAAAATAAATACGACAAATAGTACGCTGGATGAACATTTAGCGGAATTGAAGAATAATTCAGGCCCAATTGATGATATGAACAGTACAGATGCTCTCGCTGGAACTAGAACTGCTACGGCTGAGGACACTACGGACTCGAGCGGAATGGTCGTAGGTAAAGAGGCACAGGAATCGACAATGGTCCAAAGTCAAGTGTCACAGGGTGCCAAGGCCACGGCTCAGCAGAGTAGCAAAGGCGAGGGCACGCATCAGGTGAATCGGCAGGATACCAAGGCCGTGGCCCAGTTGGAGGCCAAAGTTTGGAGTAAAAAGGAAACCAGGCCGGATGGTGAAAACAGTACCATAAGTAATGTAAATAGTACGGGGAGCTAATGTGTATAATTTTCTAAAATTGCACGGTTCCTGTAAGTAAATATTCGAGTACAAAAAATGGAAAATAAACAGGTTTGAAAGTTGCTTTACTTGTCAACTAATATTATACAAAACATTTAAATATAAATACATAGAAGGGGAAGAAGGCTTATGAATAGCTTGGAGTTTACAAAGGATAGTTCAACATGACATCCTGTTTAGCCAACTCAAGCAACATAGGGTCATCAAAAAATTTATTGATGGCCACATCCTCACTCAACCCTTTACGACGACGAGTTTTCACCATAAACTCACGTGCCAAATGATTTGATGGCTGGGGTTCGAGTGGCTTGATTATAATACTCTTGTCCAAAGGATCTCCTGGCACGATCTGAAACAAAAATATAAGCTACAGAGCTGCCCAGAAGGAGTTGGTCAAGGTATTAGCACTAAGTCGAAAATATATATTTTAAATAATATTATCTATTCATTTTGCACAATAATTCATGATTATGACGCTCGCAACTCGCAATACCTGCCAATGATGAAACACGGAGAGACAGAAGGCTTGACCTTGGGTATGAGTTCTCAAATCTGTTTCAAATCCGAACGAGTCAATTGCCGGAACAAAGGCCTTGATCGCATAGAGCGGAGAGCCGGGTACAGGTGAATCCTGGGTGACGTGACCACGTCGACGAGCTAGAACAGTGTAAACGGCTGAAACACAATCTGCTGGAGCTACAACTTCTACGAAAAGATAGGGTTCCATGAGCCTTGGCGTTGCCATCAGGAATGCGGAGTAGGCTACTCGCCTTGCGGTTGGAATGACTTGACCTAAAATAGGCAAAAACTCGATTATGTGTCACGATGCTAATTGCGAGTAAATTTAAATGTGTTAAATATTGACCTCCACCGCGATGAATCGGTTCCTGAGAAATGGCCGCATCTAGGATCTTAAACTTGACATTTCTGATTGGTTCTTCACATAACGGCCCTTCACGAGAACCCCATTGGAATCCCTGAAAACAATAAATTAATTGTAAATAGTGATTTCATAAACCCAAAACATTCCATCCATATGCCAGTTATTCGTGTCTACCTGAACAATTGAGTCCTTGACCGAATTCAGCAGAGTCTTGTCGACTTCAGAGGGCAGCGTGTCATCAACCAAAATGTTTGGCCCATTATAATCAGGACCAAAGGCCCAAATGGAACGAGCAGCCAACAGATCCCAATCGTATTTGGTCTGGAAGAATTCTCCAAGACGTTTCCTAAAGAATTAACAAATAAACGTTCATAATTCAGTTTTGACTGGTTTTGATACAATTAGCTCTGCATTAGGACTTACTTGTTCCAGCCAATACTCACAACTTCATTCTCAATATCTTCCGCTAAACCCTTTTCCAAGGGTTCAGAAATCATTGTCAGCTTATTCTTCTTATTCGGAGTTTCCGCAAAACATTTAAGCGACGAAGTTTCGACAACTGTTTCACAGAAACAGACGACGGGATCTGCAACTTTGATGTCTATGAGAAAAAGTTAGTTTAGTATAAAGTTAATTCACACACAATTTTCTACTCCAATCTGGGTATTGCTAATTACCAATTTCCGAATACATTTTACGCAAATCATGCATGACACAGTCCAAGTACAACTCCCCAGTGCCAAGGATAACATGCTCCCCGGATTCTTCAACCTTGGTTGATACGAGGGGATATGACTTGTTCACTTTCCGGAGCCCGTCCAGCATTTTGGGTAATTCTGAAGGATTTACTGGCTCCACCGCAATTTTGATGATACTTTGTGTATTGAAGTGAAGTGGTCGGAAAATGTAGAGATCTTCCTTGCATTTTGGGCTAACAATTGTCGAGGTTTTCACCACTGAGTTGTCAATGCCTTCAATCAGAACCCAATTTCCAGCCGGTACACGGTTAACTTCAATTTTGTATCTATCCAACACAAAATACATTAAATTAAAATGAACTCATACAATCTCTATTTTAAATGTCTTTGCTAGTGCATCATACCTGGCTTCATAAATCCAGAGCCTTCCAACACTCAATATCCTTGAATCCTCTTCATCAGACAGGGAATAATTCTCGCCAAGAACCCGAACAGTTTGATTGGAATGTAGTGTTCCACTGAATACGCGCCCGAAGACATGGAAACAGACACAGTCTTCTGTCGGGTACATCTTACTGGTATGAACGACCAAGTTACCCTGCAAAACAAAAATGTTTCAATAAAAAATTCCAAATTATTAACTAATTAGTACCCTTTGGCATACCTCTGGGTCACACGAAAGCATATCTTCAGCAATGTCCGAATCCAGTGGTCCAGTGTAGGCGTGACTTAATTTGGTCTTTGCATTTTCACTTGGTGAGGGTACATGGTCAGCAATCATTTGAACAAAACCAGAAAAGTTTCCAAGGAATCTTTGAAAAACGAGGCGAATCAGCGGTCGGATATTGAGTTTGGATTCTTCCTTTGTCAAACGAATTCCCAGTTCCTCACAGAGTCCGGGTAAGCAACTGTCAACATCCCCAACGATCTAAGGAAACAAGTTAGCATTAGCATCAATGATATAGGTAACCATTTTAGGCAAAATCTATTGCTTATATCGTGCCAATACCAACCTGAGAAAATATCTTGTAAACTGGTTCCAGAATAAACTCCACAAAACTTCTCTGAGTTGACGGAGTCGGTGGCTTCTTGCAGAATTTACGCCTGCAAAACAAAAAAATTATAGTAAACCTAAGTAAAAAAATTTTTCCAGACATGCATGTCGTGTGTAAGCGCTTACGTTTTAGGATTGAAGAACGCATCACCCCAAAGCCGTTCCGCAAACGCATTGATATTCAGCTCCCCATAGATTTCCGAGTAGAGATGGGCAAAGGACTTGAGCGTGAAGCACAGGGAGTACTGTGAACTCGCGAAGCAAACATTCCCCAAAACTGGGGACACGTAAATGTCTTGTCCCTTGTCATCGCTATAAATTGAGAGCAGAGCATTTACTTCTTCAATAATATGCTTCATCTTGTAGTAGGCATCTGCTGGCGGAAGCTTGAGTTCCAGCATGAGACGATCAATTTTATTGATACAGAGTGTAATTGCCAGGCGTTCCTGTAATCAAACAATGTATTTTTTTTTGTAAAGCCATGCGGTATGCGGTCCAGGTTGTCTTAAACTTAGCAAATCATAAAGTCATACTTGAACAGCATGCTTCAAAATCCGCTCCGTATTCAGCATGACACCTTCGGCTGCATCAACAAATAAGACAATCCCATCGCAAATTCTCATCGAAGCTGTGACTTCATCCGAAAAATTGACATGTCCCGGTGTGTCCATAATATTCAACAAGAATGACCTGCGAATTGATAGTTTTAATTATATAAACGTCATTCACTAAATCGTTATTTTAAATTATTGAATGCTCTTACTTGCTCTTCACATCCTGCATGACAACGGTGACCGGCATGGACTTGGTCGTCACTCCACGATCCTGCTCAGTCACCAAAGTGTCCGTGTAACGAACCAAAGCCTTGTCAACACTTGGATTCAGAACCAAGTCCGGATGAGTTTGTTCAACGAGACAGTCGACAAAACTAGTTTTTCCATGATGAAGCTGGCCCACAATCCCAACGTTCCGAATGAGCGTTGAATTGTCCATCAAGTCAGCCAAGAATCTATTTTAGGATTCAAATTGATTACATTCAAAATTCAGTTTCACTCAAGAGCATTATCATCTAGCACCTGAGTTATTGTTCCCACAATATAAGAACATTGTGCAATACCGAGCAATTTACAAAACTATAGTCGCTCGAAACGCTAATAGGTAACTTGCAATTATGAGATATGCTTACTCCATGTCATAGGTGGTTCTAGGCAGGTCCTTCTCAACATGCTCGAACTTAATTTTCCGAATTGGTTTAATAATTGGCTCAGTGAGGGGTTGAGCGTCTTCCTCTTGTACAATGGTTTCCACATCAGGTCCATATATTTCCAGGGCTGAAGGGTAATACTTCTTATCCTCGTGGAGCACAATGCTGGTTGACATGGAGGAAGCGGGCTCCACTTCTGGCCCATCTGCATCTCCCATTTCTTCATCCTAGTAAAAGTAAAAACAAATGAAACAATGCATTTACAACTTTTACGCATAACGCATAACGCATAAATAATGAATCATGCCATAACATTCAATAATCCTGTACGAATAATGTACTTTCTTAATTTGAACCCTTACAATCTCGAGTTTTATTACGAACTGCCATTTATTGTAATTTTGTTTTGACGCATTAAAAATGTTATCAACAAACAAGCCATTTAATGTCGTAAAACATTTTCCATTAAAGCAAATACGCCATATAACAATTTTCAGCTTTCTGGTTACTCCTTACATCTGCAATTGCATGTATCTATGCTTTTGTTACGATTGAATTTAAAATCCGTTAGCTCTAAGTAGTAGTAGTAGTAGTCCTAAATAGGTTAGAAAAGGATTTTTGTGGGGTTGTTGGCAAAACCCGGCTAATACCCATGGCTTTTGGGTTTTACCCACCAATCCTGGATTTTTCAAATGCCAAATATTCGGCAAGACTCTATACCACAAACCTAAAACTCTACCCTCCTACGACCTAGACCTAACCTTGTGTCCTGTCACATGCATGTTTGTTGATTCTTCTGCGTCTCCTATGATTGGTTCGGTTGACTTATGTCAGTTTCTCCTGACTTTTTCTGACAAAATTGATTCCCGATTTGATTCGGTTACAACTTTGCATCAACAGAGTGGAATAACAAATAACCGAGAGTAGCCTTAAAACATAGCAATTAACTAAGATCATTCAAATAGTAAGTGTAAATGTAGCCATTATTTGAGTCAAGTACAATTTTGACGAGCTGAAGGCCCGAAACAGAATCCACAATTTAATATCGTCACTTCACACTTGTAACGAGCTTATTTATTTGTGTTGTACGCTCCTGTAACCTATGACCTAAGTAGGCATACATCTTTCTTCATGCCAGAGTCAGAACAGAAGCTTTTGTTCCACTTCTGTTCTGATTGGTTGTTCTAAATTCAGTATTTACGGCCTCAAAACACAGCTTTATACTTATTTCAGTTTAGTTACACGGATCAGTGCCAGGCACTGATTCGCGCGTCCAGCATCAGTATTTCTCGGTTGGATTGTAGCAAAGGGGGCGCAGCCGCAGCCCCCTTTGCTTCAGTCCGAACAAAAATATTATAAGTTTTTGTCGCCACTTTTTGTCGCCACCTGGTTTTGTTTGGTTTGGTTAGGTTAGGTTAGGTTAGAAAACCAGGTGGCGACAAAAAGTGGCGACAAAAACCAGGTGGCGACAAAAAGTGACGACAAAAACTTAGAACATTTTTACTCTGCGCCCCCTTTGCTACAATCCGACCGTATTTGTCTTACGTCAAAGTCCGGTTCGTCATCTTGTGGTTCATCGTCCTCTTCTTCCTCTTCAGAGTCGAGGTCAGGCCCAATGTAGTTCCCAAACTCGTCATACAAGTCCCCGTCCATTATCCGAACAGGATTTCCTCAATTAATTCCTTAATTTCTCCACAATCTACAATTTAATTTTAAATTAAAAAGTGTCAAACAAAGAAGCAGCAGCAGCGGAATAACCACGCGCTTCAATTTTCCAATCTTCACAAAAATAATGCTGAAAGCCGGATAGGTGAACTTTTGAAATATTCCACACACATCGCATGCTTTAGCCCTCGTACGAATCTATCGATATCGCATCGCTTTCCCAATTTTTGCCACTTTGCGTAAGTATTAGAAATTACAATAGTTCATTCATCGCTTGCAAATAATTTATAATTGAATTTAGGGAATACTTATGTGCTGCAACTACGCACGGATTCAATCTTGTGTCAGTTTGGCAAATGACGCATTGGAAAATCTCGAAAATTGACCAATTATTCACTTTGGCATATGAAAATGAGTGGGTAATAGTTATTAAATTAAGCTTCAGGGTTTATCCTTTTGGCAAAGTTTTTTTTATCAACCAATAATGTGCCATTCGCCGACCACCTAAGCTACACCGATTATGAGTACCATTCGTTTGTTACTACTACGAGGTTGTCCCTTGTCCCACGCAAGTCTACCTGTGGTACAAGATTTACAATTATATAAACTCTTTAATAAAGCAATAGCCGACACCAAAGCTAAAAAATGAAAAATTAGAAACTGTGTAAGATGCCATTTACATAAACTTGATAGAAAAGTAAAACTGAATAATTATTTCATGCTCCTATGTTGAATGATTTCCTATGGATTTCAGGTACTCTCTTAAGTCTAGTACCAACAAAATCTAACACCGAATAATAATTATTCAACCTAATCAACACTTTTGCGATATTTTGCGATTAGCTTCAAAAGTTTACGTTTCAAGGGTTGAATGCTGAATGCTTCGAAGTATGGTCAAATGTACCGATTTTCAATAGTAATGGTGAACATGGTCGAGCTAAGAGTAAAATAATGTTTATTTAAGCTTCGAATTAAGGTCATATGGTAAACAAAATCCTTTCACTAGTATTTAGGAAACATCATGTGGTGCAGTTCAAGTTCTTACAGGAATTGGCAAGTCCATGTGGATCGGATAAAACAGTAGACACAAATTGATTTGCTATATACATCAATACATTAATAGATATTGTATTTGTAGTGTAAACTCAAAAGTATTCGCATGGTTCTGTGCCAAAGTAGCGATCTCCAAAATTTCCAATGCCCGGCATAACATGAAACTTTTCATTGATTTCCGGGTCAACGGCCGTGGTAACAATCTTGATGCGTGGAAAGGCGTAGGCAATTGACTGGACGCCTGAATACAAATATTTTAACATCAAAGTTAGTTAAGGTCAAGAAGCAATTTAAATTCTTAAAGGTATTACCGCTATCAGCCATGAGTAATGAGAGTAGCATGATATTCTCTTCAGGGACGTCATGATCTAGAAGCACCTTAATCGCCATCATTGCAGCTGCACCTATAAGTGAATGAATAATTGATTCAGCATTCAATTTAGATCTGAAATTATTTTTTTTACTTATCGGGCCAGTCTTTACCTGTAGCCACGGTGGCATCCATAACCATGATGTGATAATCCGCAATGTCACTTGGCAGGCGGTAGTAGTGAAGCTCGGGTTCTCCGGTTAATTCATTCGTTTGAATAAGAATTTTCCCAATGCGAATATCCTTGCAAACCTCGTTCAAAGCCTGTTCCATGGTTTCTCCAGCACGTAGGATGGACACTCCGCAAATCTTATTTACGCTCGCCCGTTTCCCCTTGTAGAGAAGGCCTTGTGGCGTCTCGACCGTTGTGTCCTATTGTAGTAAACAAAGGCAGATGAAACTTTGAATTTTTAAATGAGAATTAAGGGCATTTGTGCAATCAATCTTACTTTGAACGGAAGAAGACTGAGAGCGTATTCAATGAGCAGGCGGATAAGTCGCTTCGAGTAGAAAATAAACTCGTCCCTTGGCGTCTCAATGGATCGGATGAAAGTGTGCAAGCCAAAGATCTACGTCGAAATTAATATTTTCCAAAACGAATTAATCAAGGTTTATGAACATGAGAATTAGTTTACTTTTGCATTGTGTGTTCTTCATACGTTAGCTAATCATTAAGGTAATTACCTGTGGAGTAGACGGTAGCAAAAACAGTGAATCCGGAGATGGAATCCGGTCTTCGAGCATTGAAAATGCTTCCGCTAACTTTTCCCGAACTTTGAAGCCGCGCTGAAAGAGTAAAACATAGAAACAAATGAAAACGCATGGGGCCACGTAAAGATGCGAGGATGTTATCGATTTGTAGCTTACTGCTTGGAGCTGGCCCATGACGTGCATGACGATCAAGTTGATTGCCACTTCGTTGTCACCGCCGCGTGGAACAATGATGTCGGCATGAGCCATCTGCAATTGAATATTTTAGTTTATATTAACAATTAATAATTTCGATCAACTGTAGATTGTGGAGGTTTAAATTAAGTTAAAATATACCTGTGGCTGAATATAGCGATCAAAGGACGGTTTAACATGCTGACAGTACTGCTTAAGTACACCCTTCAAGTCCCGTCCACGTTCCGTAATGTCCCGTCTTAGTCGGCGTACGAGTCGCGTGTCAGCATCCGTGTCAACAAATACTTTGACGTCTAGAAGCTAACGGGATATTCATGAAAAAGTTC
>JAQFXY010001273.1:0-11507 GCA_034693865.1 Ceratophysella sigillata | reverse complement strand
ACCGTTTTTGTTTGATTCAAGATCAGTTGACTTGCGTTGTCCCTGATTATCTGGAACTGTCGATAATCTGCATGTTGTAGCGTTGCCATCTCCAGAAATAGCGGAAATGCTGTTTCCACGCTGAAATTCCATTCGATCTGGAACTTTGGAAATATCAGCATTGAAAGATGAGCAGAATGGCTGTAGAATAGTTTTGTCTGTTGATTTCTGTTCTGTCCCACATGGATCTTCATTGGGTGCATTATTGTCTGATGCATTATGTGTTTCCGGATCTTCATTTTCTTTATCTTAATAAGATAAGGAAGCAAAACGCATTAGCAAAAGCTAGACAATCCGAATCACAAGCACGTACGTAAAATGATTTTTGCTCAAGCATTTTGACTTCAGCTTCGATAATTAATAACTTCAAGTTTTCATAAATAATTTGAATAACCTTTTACGCGAATAGCCGACCCTGAGCAAGTATCACATTTGATTCGATGCTCGTCACGCGATTTGCAGATCTTCACAGAATTGGCCGAAGTTGACTGCGTTGGAACTGAATTCTCATTGCTAGTTTCTTCGACAATTGTGCGGATGACGTGATTTACTGTATTTCTACTTTCTTCCTGAATTTCTGAAATCTCTTCCAGAACACGTCGCATTTTGGCCTTTGGAGGAACGCCGCCATCTTGAAGTGTGGAGCTGAGCGGATGTTCTATTTCCTCATGCCCTGTCCTTGAAATGGAATTTGTTGGTGATCCAGAAACTGGTTTGATTTTCTTTGGCAGCAAGATTTTAGGCTTTTTTCTGTTTTTGTTCATTTTTTAAATTGCCCGTAAGTTAAAATGATTTTGGTTTGTTATTCTAAAATACAGCAGAACCAAAATTTGGGTTTAGCGACGCAGTAACTGTGAAATATGAAACGCTCTGGGTCAATTGGTTGACTGAAAACTGGAAATACGATAGTAAGTCTGGGTTTGGAGTTGGTGATCAAAGCAGTGACGTGAAACTATGTACGTACAATGCTTGTTCTTGCTTTGACTTGTACCTGCAGCGATATCTGCGCCCTGCATATATTTGAAGAACTGTTGAAGCCTAAGCAAAGCACTACTCCAGTTGCCATTCTTCGAGTACGAGTTGATTTTAGATGATAAATTCTACCTGTATCACTATAACATGCAAATCTACTTTATAGTCTTCCGAGACTCATTATTCGAGGTTATCTTCGGGTCACAAAACTATAAATAACAGATATGGTCATGTATTTATCTAATGGAATATGCTCATACGACATACGTACCATCACGAATAGGCTCAGGTATACATACCTTGTGATTACTGTATGAATTAACTAAACTCGCGCTTACCTTAAATCGAAACTGTCTAAAATGACCTAAACCATTATGTTAACGCGTAAGAAAGTGCCTGAAGTTTCAACTACTGAACTCGAGAACTCATTCAAGACAACAGCGTTGTTCTTTCGTAGCATGGAATTATGAAGCACAATTTAAAATGGAGAAAGAATCTATTTAAGTCGTCGTCGTAAGTCGAGAATGTTGATTTGGATTTTTATTATGCGTATTTGTCCATTTGGAACTTGAATTTGACCTTACAGCGGATAATTAATTTATTGGGTAAAAATTGAAAGTACTTGAAAGAGCTGTGGGAATATCACTTGTCAAGACTTTAAATTATCAATTAAAAAGTAGAGGGATTCCTTCAATTTCCTACTTAACATCCCAATAATTGCTGGCTTATCATCCAAGATGCACGTTTTGCTTATGTAGTAGCAAGAATTATTCTAAATAATAATAAATAATGAAATAAATAAATATACGAATACAAATTAATTAAAATTAAAAATGTACACATGAAAACTTGTAATAAGTCTATCTCTAGATCCCGATGCTTGTTTTATAATAATAAATAATGAAAAAAATTAAAACGTAGACATGAAAACTTGTGTAAAGTCAGTCCCCTGATCAGATTGCCTGTTTTAGTTTTTAAAAAAGTATCATACATATCATAATAAATTTAATTTATAGAGGGAATTATATGATTTACATAAGCATACGAATGAATCCGTTAACAAGCATTGGATCAAACACAACACGCAACACGCAACTGCAAGAGCCTTACAACAATAGTAACTACTTATAAAAAACTAGCAGTCAAAGGTCAAAGTTGACAATAAATAAAAACCCAACTTCTCAAAATACAAATCAACAAAAGAAATGAATCAATAAATTAATTTGTAGCTGCACTTTACGGATACAACGAGTAACTTGGGAGTAGCAGATTTCAATCAATTGACGAGCATTTCACATAAATATACTAGATTGGACAGTTTAATTGCGTATTAAACTTCTTGGATCCGAGCCAGTACAAAATGGGAGCTTTATCTTCAGGAAGAATCCGAATCTGAATCTTCATGATCTTCATCCAAATTCTCCTTATGCGCTCTCATCTCGTGTCCTCTTAAATGATCTTTCCGTCTGAATCTCTTGTCACACGAAGAACAAGCAAATGATTTGTCGTTCTCATGAATCCGCTTGTGACGAGTCAAGTTAGCTGCAATGAAAACGAGAATATGAATATGAATCACTCAAACGGGCCTCCACTAGTAAGTACGTCCATCAGAGAGAATTTTTTTAAATCCGTGCTAATTCCGCTTAAATTACAAATGAAGAAAAACAACGGCTGGAAAAATCTTCTGTGGAGCCATTGGGTTTTTTCCGAAATCAGAATAAAAAAATTTAATATTATTTGTTGAACTTACTTCTTTGTGCGAAGGATTTCTGACATTCAGAGCAACTGAACGGCTTAACTCCATCGTGAATCCTCAGATGATGTGTCAATGTACCTGAAATTGAAACAAGAAAATTGACATTATTATCCAATTGTTAGCTCCAAGCTCCAAGCGGGCTTGAATAATAAGATAGTATTTTGATTCTCTTATATGAACAGTTATATTCCGATTCCGAGTTATAGCGAAAATAAACAAATAATAATAAACATAACTTCTAGCCTTTCTTAACTTAAATTATTGTTTATCTCTCCTTAAACAGAAGTTTAAATATCACACTTAAAAGGGATTACTTTTGTGTGTGAAGGATTTCGGGCATTCAGAGCAATTGAATGGCTTAGTTCCATCGTGAATCCTCAGATGAACTGTCAAAGTAACTGCAATAGAAGGAAGAGAATTGACACAAACAATTATTAAACAGAGGATAAATTACTCCCACTACCCGGCCTTCAATACGTATAACTTAAAACTGTATGAGTAGAGTTTTGATTCTCTAAATAGAACTCACGTAAAGTAAAGTGCTAATTGGTAGACCAATAAGGATTAATGAATAATGGTACTTTAATAGCGATTCATTTGATTCTTTAAATATCCGGACTCGAGTAAATCATGAATTTTTGTACATGTTGAAGCTGGTAGAACAAAATGCAACCTTAACTTACTTTTGTGGGTGAAGGATTTGGGACATTCTGAACAAATGAAGTTCTTCGTGCCATCATGAATGCTCACATGCTGCTTCAAATTACCTTGGAGGAATAATTATTGTTTGCATGAATCAGTACATAAACTAAACGGAAGCGACTAAATGGTAGATACTGGAATTGGATAACAAATGAATCAATAACTCAATCCTTTTCGCCCAAATGCCATTTCACATGTGGAACAATTGAAGTCCTTCTTTCCTTCATAAACAGTTCTTATGTGAGCTTTTAAATCCCCAGATTTGAAAATATTAAATTTTTGGTAAATAATTGATCTCATCTGAAGTAGAAATAGTTATAGTACACCCTTTCAAAATCTTTTGCAATATCGAGCGGTTAAAATACACGAACCATGAAAGCAAAGACTAAATGGTAGATACTGGAATTGGATAGGTAACAAATGAATCAATGAATTACCTTTTCGCCCAAATGCCACTCCACAGGTGGAACAAGTGAAGTCCTTCTTTCCCTCGTGAACAGTTCTTATGTGGATTGTTAAATTCTCTGAGTTGCAAATATTGAATTATTGGTAAATTAACGAAATCATCGAAATTAGAAACAGGTTATAGTACACTGATTTAAAATCTTTTACAAATATCGAGCAGTTGAATACACGAAGCATGAAAACAAAGCTGGAGCTGTTCATGTCAACGTTCAAGAGTTACAGCTGGACTTACGTTTACGTCCAAATGCGAGTGCACATGTGGAACAAATGAAGTCCTTCTTTCCTTCATGAACACTTCTTATGTGAGCTTTTAAAGTACCTGAGTTGCGAATATTGGATAAAATTCAATTATTGGTAAAGAACTTAATGATGTCATCCGAATTAGAAATAACTAATGCACTGCTTTGAAACAATCTAGAAATATGGAGCGGTGGAAAGCATAAACCGTGAAAATAAGTTGAAAGCCCATCAAGGCAAGTTCGGAAGCGCCAAAGAAAATCAAGTTCATGAAGTTAATGTTGTACTGCGATCGGCATTCATAGTTCATAATTGATAAGTGATTTAGTAAACTGGCTAAGCTAAGTAAATCGTATCAACTGACATGGACAGTGATACTACATATATGGGAAACGTTTGTTTGGCGCAACAGGCACAATTGAATTAGGTATTGAAGAAAATAGACTTACTTGATTCTGCGAAGCGTGTTTTGCACATTTCACAACGGCAACGTTTTAAGCCTTGATGTCGACGTCGATGCCGATTCAAGTTAGCTTAAAAGATAAAAAAAATAGAACAATTTTTTGCAGTTAAATAAATAAGAATTTAAACTTAAAATTTAAACGCAACTAACCAGCTTTTCCATCAGCAGCCTGACACTTCTTACAACTCAGTTTGTGATCTTTCAGCCATGCACATTCTCCATCTTCTGCTTCACTTTCACTGCTTTCTCTTGCTCCTCCGTTGCTACAACTCAACTCTGAATCCGATTCAACTTCTGAAAGAATGATTGTGGACTCTTCGTCTTCCGATTCTTCTTCAATTGGATCGATCTGCTTCCTAATTGGATTACGAAGACTGTAGCGTTGAGAGGGAACTTCAGTCAGCGTTTCGTCCAAATTGAACGTCAAATGGCTTAGAGGAACACCGCCATCTTCAAGTGTGGAGTTGAGCGGATGTTCTATTTCCCCTTGCTTTGTCCTTGAATTGGAATTTGTTGGTGATTCAGAAACTGGTTTGATTTTCTTAGGCAGCAAGAGTTTTGGCCTTTTTCTGTTCTTGTTCATTTTTGATATTGCCCGTAAGTTACAATTATTTTGATTTGTTTTTATAAAATACAACAGTACCTACGAGAAGTTTGATTTAGCGACTACTTAAATGTGAAATATGAACTGCTCTGGATCATGGTCGACTAAAAACTTGAAATGTGTGTCTGTATTTGGAATTGGTGATCAAAGCAGAGACGTGGAACTGTGCAGTGCAATGCTTGTCCTTTGGCTTTGATTTGTGTACCTGTAGCAATATCTATGCTCCCTTGATTTATTTGAAGAACTGCGGAAGGCACTACTCCAGTTGCTGTCCTCCGAGTTCAAGTTGTTTTTAGATGATAAATTCTTACCTTTAGCTATGTACATAGCATGCAAATCTACTTCCTATGTACACTTCGTAGACTTGGCAGGTATTAATTCCAGGTTATGTTCGGGTCACCAAACTATAAACCACCGATATGGTCACGTATCATATTTTGCATACCCAGGCCTAACCTTAAACTATGGAATGAAATATTATGGTAATACAACATACGTACCAATACACTAATGTGCTCAGGTATACAATGCATACAGAAAATCCTTAGTTCATATATGGTACATGCGAGTTTAATGCATTTGAAATGCTTACTACGATGAAAATTGTATAAATACAACCAAGTCATGATTTTATGATAAATGATAAACAGCGCCTTGAAGTGCTGTGCTAACTACTGAACTCATTCAGCACAGTAGCATTCTTGCTCTTTCGTTAATTTATGGCATGGAATTATGAAGCACAAGTTCTGATATATGAATTTGCAAGGCGTGTTGGTATATCCATATCCGTTCGGCGACAATTGGGTAACGACAATTGGGTAAACGACAGTTGGGTAAACGGGTTTTAAAATAGTCAACGGTAAGTAACACAGCTGCTTGTATGAACAGAAGGCAATGAATGGTGGAAATAAATCACTTTTTTGGTTATCTAAAACACTAACAAGGATTGTATTACATTAGATGTTAAGAATAAATTCCCCTGCCGGCGGCATTTACATTGATTACATTGATTTACATGTCAACAGTCGATTCAACTCCGCATAGGGAGCTTAAAATACAACTTAAGTTGTTTTGTACTAGAATGACAGGTGAAATATAGACCAATCAGTTTTTTGGGTTCGGCTATTTTCACACATTCAGTTCGTTAACACAATTCAACGGATTACTACTTAATTTCTAAACCTTATTTCTTTGGCGAGGTCAGATCATTTCAACTTTCCACACAATCTATCTACACGAAATTCTCCGGTGCAATTACATGAATGCTTTATCTGCTAATAGGTTGCACAGTGAGGAGTACGTGGTACTATGTATGTATGGATTCTTGGTTTAATTTTTTTTACTACATCTTACCTTACCCAATTGTTGCCGTACCCAATTGTCGCCTTACCCAATTGTCGGTTACCCAATTGTCGCCTTACCCAATCGTCACCTTACCCAATTGCCGCTTACCCAATTGTCGTTACGAAACTATCGCTTACCCAATTGTCATGACCCAATTGTCGTAGAATCTCCATATCGATACTTTCATAATATAAAATACCTTGGTACTAAATAAAAACATTATACGAGTTACAAGTTGCAATTAGAGGTGCATAAATTACAGTGGGTCTGTTTTAAACTGACTCGGATTATGGTTCAGCAAAATAAAGGAGATGAAAACTGGACTTCTTCAAGCATGATCAGTATGAATCCAGCATCAGCGTTGCTCGTTGTATATTTATTAAAAAGTCTCCTAAAACTACAAATCAGCAATAAAGGGCATTTTGAATTATCTATTTGTAATTTGGATAACTGATTTAGTATTGTATGCGAAATTCATGATACTGAAACCGATTAAAGTCTACACTGAAGTGAACAATTAAACATTATATTTTCAAGTATGAATTTGTACGAGTATGAATTTGTTAATCATTGCTATTTAGCGGATAAGGAATTAAAATGCTTACGGCCTGACTTCATGCTAATTTTTCCATAATGCCGTTAATCAAGATTACGGAATAAAATTGACAAGAGCTCCACTATTGTAGAGTTTATTCACACACCAGGTGCGCATAATATTTAGTTTATTGAATCACAAGGCAGCAGGGTTTCACCAAAAGACGCAATTCTGATTGCTAAAATAGTTAGAACGGAGGACTGACGATGATAATAATGGTTGCCTTGTATAGATAGACTATATACAAATATGCACAACATACAGTAATTACATACACATTACTTGTTTATATTAGATTAGAAAATATTAGCACAGGAACGGTAGTTCCACCAGCAAGCGGTAAGTTGATACAGACTGATGTCTGCTGAATCTCTAAAAGCTTTGGCCTGACGCGGGGTCAGTCTCGCAGCCAAATTGTGGTATGGGTTAGCTGGGTCCAGTACCACAGGCTTCTTTTCTAGCATTTCTTTGGGCATTTCTGACCAAACCCATGCCAGATCGTAAAAATAAATGCATAGGTTATTGAAGTCCATCATGTATTTGAAGAATTGCTGAATGGCCAACAGTATGTCCCGCTTTCCAACTTCTCGACAGGCTTGGATGGCAACCACTTCTATTAGCAGAGAGCGGTGTGGAATCCATCCGAGCTCCTCATGGTCAATACCAGCATTCCACCGCTTGGCCAGCCGAATCACCGCATGTTCAAATGCCGGTTGGTTCCTTATGAACGCAATAGAGTGTTCGCACACGGCCGCCCCGTAGAGGTAACCTACGTACATGATTTGAACCATCGTCAAGCTTCCTGTTGTTAATGAATTTACAGGCATGAATTAAATGAGTAACACTAACCTCCAACTTGTGGGTCTTCCACAGCCTTGAGCTGCGTCAGTTGAACGAGCCATTCGTTGGAAAAGGGAAACCCCATATTGCTCCCAACCGTCAGATGATATCGGATTTTGTCATAGTGAAATTTTAACGTTGTGTCGCTAACCCGCTTGATGTAATAAAACTTTCCGGCCATGTTCAGAAGCCTCACGATTTCCTGCAAAATGGATCGAAATGGCGGACGAGGCATGTTCCGAAAATAGACGTAGAGCTCACCGTCCTCCATTTCTGTGGCGGCATTATGCTTTCCAAGCCCGCCGCCGATTATACAGACAGCCACGTCTTTGAAATGAAACTTTGTGATCACGAATACTCGATCTGCCACTTCTTCGCCTTTTTTGTAGAACTCGGGACCTTGTATCAGAGAGTCGGAGAACTTTGTCAGGATTTCTTGCTGCGTTGGCCTCCTCTCTTCCCTTGAAAACTTTGAGCCCATGATGACGATGAGTGACAAATTGGCTTATGTGCGTCTGTTTTAGTAAAATGTAATAAATGGAATCGTTATTCTTATGAATCTGTGTATTGTGCTTCTGCTGTGTAATCTTTAATTATGATAACCACTTACTTTGGAGAATCAATAAGAATTCTGCACTTCTGCTAATTTCACTTCTGATTTCTATGTATGTAATATGTGAAGTGCGTATTTAGCCAATCCTTCCACCAGCCACGCCGATGCCACGATGCTACGGCCACGTAATCAACCTCCGGGTAGTACCGAATATAACAATAGGGGTAGTAGGCTTAAAACAAACATAGCTGAGGTACATTGTGCAGTGTGCATTGCATTCTGCAGAAGAAGCAAAGCGTAGGTAAGTAATACTTCGAGAGAAATATTTGCTTACCCTATTATTTTATTACTGACGCTGGAATAAATGCATATACGTAAATCTGAATTAAGATATACTGGTTATTTGTACATATTACATACCGGTAAATCCCGATATGAATGTCAGTAAAAGTCAGCATTCGGCGTAATGCATAAATCTGTAAACGAATGCGTTTTGTCCTGAGAACAAATAGTTACGTTTCTACTAGCATTTTATTAAAAAACCGGAAATCCACCAAGCCTGATTTTTTACCCACGCATGAAATGTTGTTTACAGCAATTATGAATATACTGGAACTTCGTCTTGTCGGCTTGAGGCCTCTTTCTTCCAACATTTTATTTTCTGTTGTAATAATCATGAAAAAATCAAAACGATGATAAACAGAGGCCCTAAACGTGTGCCAATTTTTAGCTTTTTTTATTTTAAAATTAAGAAACTAATATGTCAGCAATTAATTAAAAACCATTTTGATTTTTCAATACACTATTTTCAAAATCATTGTTGCCTGAATGTTTAAACTACAGATAAACTGATATTTTGAATACATGTTGGTAATGCATATTAACATATTTGATTATTGGTAATTTAAAATAGTTTTTACGAAGGGTTAGTTAAGTCCTACTAATTCTTACAGCAAATATTCGTAATACGACATTTTAAAAAACTAACATAGTAATTACGAAATGCTTGACTCAATTTTCAATTAATCTGCAAATGCAAGTTCTTCACCCTTGAGCAAAAGCTGCTCAAAATACAGCAATAAAACTTGTGGAAACATTCTTCGTGTAAGTGAACCCTTTTTTACACATGAGTAAATTCCCTGGCTCATTCGTCATCAGGAATTGTGTCTTTTTGATAGCCAACGAACGTCTAATAATGTCCATCAAATCGTTGATGGACTACTGCCAATTGATAATGGCTCCATAAAGGTTATAATTTAATGTTTTTACCCAATGCAACTTCTGGATTGCCTCATCGCTCCAATTATTAAATACTTTAAGAATAGAAACTATAGTGCACTCTACATTATTATGACTTATGATACTCACCATCACCACTGCAATAATTTATATGTCGAACGGCGAGCATGGCATGAGTCTGACCAACTTAGTTCGTATGAGAAGTAGGAATTAGGGTTACCATCGCTTTGGGTCGAAAACGAAACGGGCACCCGTTTCGTTTCGTTCCCCCTATTTTGGAAACGGAAGCTGAGCGTTTCTTTTCCACCTGGACACGAAGCGGTTCCAAGGGAGAAACGATACGGAAAAGGAATTTTTTGGTTGCGTCGGACCAAACCCAAATCCTCTCACAGCTCCCACACGCAGCATAACCAAAATAACTTTTTCAACGCATTCAATTAATCCGTAGTTTTCAGTTCATACACCATCATTTTACTTTGCACCTGAAAAACACAATATCACTAATGTCAGGCACAGCGCAGGAATCGGATTCCGACAGTGGTTTTTGAGAGCGTACCATAAGTGAAAGCGAAGACAAAGCCAGTATCAGTGAATCGACAACGAATCTAAAAGTTACATACCTCAAATTAAAAGAAAGAAGTGTTCCAAAGCGTACGATTTGTTTTTACGTTTAATGAAAGTACGAAAAGCTTCAAGGCATTGCCGGTAAGAAACTAAACTACGTACTATGTAAATAGTTAGGTATAGGTACCGGTTATCAGACCATTCATTCGTTTTGTACAATTTCACCACGAATTTTGTAATTACATACCACTCTGGTTTTGATCATATAGGTAGCGCAAGTTATATGAAAAAGAAGGATGGTTCCGCAGAAAACTTGAGGAAGCACGTTTCTCAAGCAAGAAACACTTGTATCGTATTGTTTATTTTGGGCAAATCATTAAACCGTTTCCGTTTCGTCTCAGTTCCATTTTGTTTTGTATTCGTATCGTTCCGTTTCTTCGTCTCTCTTGGCGTTTCGTTTCCGTTTCTCCTTCGACCCCTTCTGTTCCGTTTCCGTTTCTATATAGAAGAAAAACGAAACGATGAATGCCCTAGTAGGTAGTTCATTCTATTGTATACCTCCTTATACTATTGTATATTATTGTTTTAAATGGTCTAGCATTGCTGTCCATTCCATAAATGATACTTTGTGATTTCGTGCCGTTTGTCGTAGGCAAATAAGTTTAATGTGAGGTAAAATGTGAGTTATTTTCTTCACGGTCAGCCAATATTTCCACTGTTCAGATCAGAAGGTTCAGATCCGTTTACTACTTGGCTATAAATCATAATCCATATCATAAACCATGCCGTTTGTTTGTGGGTAATTCTTTGCTCCGAGGAATCCATTCTGAGAATTGTTAGTAGTAAGAGTAAACAATATTTAAAATACACGAACGCCGAAAGGATTTTATATTATGAACAACTATAAAATTACAATCGAATTTGAAATCATGTCCGTCTGTGAGCACGACAACTCGAGTAATTCTCAACAAGTTGACCTGAAATTTTCAACACAAGCTTTTAAGACTACAAGTAAGGACAAGTTCGAACTTGGGGTCACTGAGGTCGCGGGGTGATACTTAACGGGTCACCTATTGTTTAAGTCAATTCTGCAAAAAGCTGCTAAGCAGCGGAAAGTCTTAAATTCACAGATTT
>JAQFXY010001272.1:0-11510 GCA_034693865.1 Ceratophysella sigillata | reverse complement strand
GCAAAAGATAGCAAGTTTCTAGCCACGGTCTATGAAGCCTGTTACTAAGGAACTGAACATGACTCACAGTCACAGCTGGCGATGAGATGGAGAGGATATTAAATGTGCTGTGCAGGATGTGAACGTTTGGTTTGTTTGTAAGCTTTGGACCTTTTGATTTTTAATTTTTGGCATGGGATTTAAAACACTAGCTTAGCTTATGCATAATTCAAGGGGCCTGGCCCATTGGCTTTTGTCTAGGAGTATACTTATCGTATATCTTTTCATTCCGATTTGTTCATTCCAAACTATACTAAACATTCACAACGGCATTGGGTCCTTTTACGATTTTATTCAGCCGGCATAAGGTCCCCACGGCATTAGGATCATCGGCATTAGGTCCACTCGGCATTGGGTCTCTCGGCATTAGGACCGGGATTCATGTGAAAAACTCTAAAAAGCAATTGTCAACATGTTTAGTTCACTCAAATCTGGGTCTATTTGGACGTTTGAAAAGCTACAAGTGTAATTTTTAGCAGGATATTCTTGCCATTAATACTTAGTTAAGGGGATTACGTAAATGGCTACTCCGTTTGAACGGAAAGTCCGATCTTAATAATGAAAACGGTTTTGGAAAGCTGATTGCATATCCAACAAATCACATGATTCGATTTTTCTAAAATTTCAAAATAAAGATGGCGTTAGCTGGATTAGAGTTATAGCAAAATTGAATGAAAAATGTGAGTCATGTGAATCATTCTATTGAAAATTAGCTTTCCAACGCAGTATTGGTTGTTAAGATTGGCGTATCGGCTGCAGAGCCTTAGCGATAATTAAAGGTGAGAGACGCGCTTCCCGCTTTTGTTGAAAGACAGGCACAGCTATTAAAGTACACAACGGCTGATAGCAAGCTTGTGTTGTTTGTCCTTAATTTAAATAGCCGACTAGCTCGCTGTGAGTAGCACTTTGTAGCTGGTTAGGTCAAGGTTAAGGCGGCAAGTCGCAAATTGAGGCAGAATGTGGAATTTAGCATATCTGTTTGAAAGGGTTATTTTCCTGCTCCAAGTATGAGGCTCATTGGTGTCAGGTTGCAACCACGTACGCTCGGTGAAACTCTCAGATCCAATCACCCTGCTCATCATGATTCTATTGATTAAAGTTTCCCAACTTTAGCTTTTAGTTGGAAAATGAGTCTTTGTATTTAGCTGGAAGAGGGCTTTTGGAGCCCAGACTGGACTGGAGGCAGGCAGGATGGATGATGAGCTCTGTGCTGAGGCATTGGGCTCAACTTTGACTTAAACCATGCATGCTATCATGTTTCGTGTTGTCTATTATGTGCTCAGGCCCATTATCCATTATCCACAGAGGAAATTGAATGGAGAGAACGAGTGTATTAATTACTCTTGACAAGACACACCAACTCTTCATCGGCTCAACAACCCACTGCATTTATTAATACAAACTTCTCGAGTGCATCACAATACATGGCTATCAAGCGAAGAGGCACGAAAGGAAATTCTATACTTTTCAATTCAATTGCTACATCGATTCATGCATGCTTACTAAATAAAATATATAAGCTAGCGTATGCATTATGCCTAAAGGTACTGCGGCACGGTGATTGGGATTGGGATTGTTTCAATCGTTAGAGAGATACAGAGCAACTCAAACAAGATGAAAGACATTATCGGGGCCAAATGGCAATGTTAGCACCCATCATCGGTCATGTTCGACTTCAGACATTCACCCATCTCGCTCGTACTTAGCTTTTCGCGAGAGGCACCGGTTCGCAACTTTTTATCAATATTATAAAACTGGATAAATTGCAAAATTATTATGTATTCTATAAGTAGCTTAATATATTTACTAGTGTTAGGATTATGACCGAAATTAATACCAATTTGTATACGTAGTCATCTGACATCTGACATATTTATTATGTATTGCAAGTACGTGACATTGCAATTTACGCGTAGGAATAAAAAGTTTTAATAGGATTGGAATGTATAGGCTTGCTTGGCTCAGAAGGTTGCAGGTAATGCGATTAACGAATGACAGAACACACTGCTGACTTTGTACAAAACAGTAATTTGACAAACCTAGAAACGAGCCGCTAGAATCCATTATAAATCGCCATGTCCGTACCCGTGGAAATTGTAAATATTTGATCGTTTCTTACAATCAATGCACGGAAGCTGTAGATTGCCAGTTTAAATAATGCCTGGTTAGGTTAGACATAATTTTGTCCATCTACTGCTTTCTGGGCTACGGCATGTAGGAAGCCGAACCTACGCAACAGATACAATTAATACTTCCCTTGTTGCTCTGAACCAGGACCACCGTTCGCTCACAAAGCACCATTTACGATCATCATCAGCTCAGTTGAGTTGAGAGATTGTAAATTATTATTTTTTATGACGAGGAAGCCGAGCCCCCCAAGTATCTGTCAGGATGAAATAGGAAACTTTTTATGGAGCAGATTGTATGGAGAATCCCTATTGATTTTCATGTAGAAACTAACTTACCCTACTTGCGGTGAGTTTCCTTCTTCTCTTCAAAATGAAATCTGTTAATATACATTTTGTATTATATGCACCCGTTTTCCATTTCCACCTTTTCATTCTATTCTACCAATTTAATTTTCAAAACAGCTCACCACACCGCGTGCGGAGGGTCTACGTCTACAAGAGCATTAAAAAAGTGCGTAGCTAGGGCTGACCTAGCTTACCTGTTTGGCCCTATACTACGCTGCATAATATGGACCACGAAGGAAGCTGATGCGGTCTCATCTGTCACCAAACTCCCACCCTCATCGCTCCTCAACATCTTGAATCAGGATCTTTCAGAGTAACGAGCTTAAGCCTTCTGTATGTAGAACGGAGACAAAATTTCCTCTGAAAAAGTCTTGTCAAAATGTTCAGTTTTTACCCTTTGGCCTGAATTAGAGATTCTAATCATTTAGATTCGCTTAGCTAGGCCAGGCTAAGCTCGATGTATTGTAATCATCGAGTTTATTACTAGCACAATTAAGTTTGGGTTTGCTGAAAATGTTTTAAACTGATAAACTTATTCCCTGGAATTTTTGCAGGGGACCTTTTTCGACAAATCTTTTTTGAAGGAAACTTTTTAACAGGGAAGTTTTTGCAGGGAATTTTTTGCCAAGAATCGTTTTTGCGAATGTTCCAAGTGAATCAACGTAGGTCACAGCTTCTGCGGAGTTTTATTTCGTGTAGCAACTAAGCCTGTAATGTTTGCGTAAAATCATTAACGGATATGTAAGTCCGTAAATAAATACCAGTGGGAAAACAAGATATTATATCGTAGCATTGCCCTGATGCTTTGGCTGCTAGTACCTCGTGGACCATTGAAGAAAAGGAAAAAAAATTAATAATAACATAAATACAAATAGGCATGGAGCACAATAAAGAGGAAATAGACTAAATGCACACCTTGGCTCGGACTTGGCCCAAAAGGAGAATGTTTGAAGTTCTGGAATTGAATTCTTAATGGCTGGACGCCTGGGTCCATTGTAACTCAATCAAGTTCTAAAAAATCTGTTTCTTTCCATTCACTCGCATACATTCTATTAAAGTAGGAGAATAGGAGTAAACGGATTTTGTATTTGTATAGAAATGACACTGAATAACCAGTAATTTCCTTGTTAGGCTCCCTTTTCACTCTCCAATCCAGCCCGTGGAAAAAACTGCTTTTGAACTACTCTCAATTTATATAGAGTGTTTACCCAATTATTTTACAATTTGTATAAATACATAGAAAAACAAGCTCTGCTCTATAATTATCCTCCTCTCACGACTGGATACAGAATCATTCATTCAATTTCTTTTTTTAGAAAAATGCTGAACAGTAAAATTCCTCTGTGAAAACTGACACGGACTCTTTGATTAATGAGAACCCGTCGTCTAAATGAGATTAAAGTTGTTCGATAATCCATTTTTTCAAATAGGACATTTTAATTTACGTTTGGCTGCCTATTATAAACCCGATTCATTAATAAACCAATCACTTCATTCATTATTATTTATTTATTAACTAAACACAATACATCCACATATTCACACTTTTACATACAAGGCAGAAGAAATATACATGGCATTCCTTAAATCTTGACACTACTGTACTGTTGGACCTTGCAAATGATCGTTGCAGCATAGGTTGGTTTATTGCGCTACTTCAACCCGTTTCTTTATATAGAATATTAGGTTTAGATCTTAAGACAATGGATATGGACTGCAAATTGTGAAGCAGTGTCCGATCAAGTATCTGTGCACAAATATTTCCAAATCCCAATAACTCAGTTTTCGGCACTTATAAATAGTTTGCTCCATTCTCTTATGAAAGATTAAATCACTGTGGATGCACGTAACCTGGAAACTAAAGACCGGTGGAACGGTTGTGTACTATAGCTGCGGAACCCGGAATAAAAAGCTGTAATAGGATTTGTAAAGAGCGAGAGTAGGAATGCATTGGAAGGATTTGTGTCCATTATTCCATTCTAAAGGACAGAAAAGGTGAAGAAAGGTGTGGAACAATGACAAATACTTACTTTATTTGTTTGTTTGGTCACCCTGTGTTAAATGGAACACTTTCCTTTTAACAGATTTGAGGTAATGGCTCGTAAGTACGAAGACCAGAGTTTCTATCGTTTCGAATAACCGCAAGTGTCTCCAAAGACAGGCCTACTCAAACTTATTTTTTTAGAAAAGGGAAAGATTTTACTACATATATATTATTACCCGTAATCTTCTTCGTATTCTATTGTGTGGATTACATACTTAAAGCTTTTGCTCTTGGCTTATACGGCTTAAGTAGTGGCAGAGACCACGATTCTACAAATGCTGCTATTTGCTGGAAACTCACAAAATTCTGCATTTCATATTTTCTCAATTTGGTTTGGCAAATAATCTGGATCGGTATCTGTAAAATTATTACCAAAATGTTCAATGTGAATTCTGAGCCACTACAAAATTGATTCAGACAGATTACCTGGAAGCTTCAGCTTCGACGTTTTAGCGTGAAACGATGTTCAGGATAGAATTTGTTATCTCTGTCAGGAATTTTAATTATGAGACGGAACTGTGGAATAGCCGTGGTTCGTGCAGATTGAAAGTTGAAATCGCAGAATAGTTAGCACAGTGCAACCTATCATCAGCACTAGCTTACAACAGTATAATGAGGTAAAGCTACTTTATTTATATTGATTGTTTTCTGAAGATAAAGGTACTCGCGCCGGATTACAATTTCTCTGACCCAAAGTTAAGCCGATGGCAGGTACTCGTAATACTCTATTGTCTGGAATACTTTTTGCTGAAGTAACATATTTGGGATAGGAATGTAGATATGCCCAATGTGTCGTGCTGTAATCGTTGAAATATCCAAGTCGGCCCGGCCCGTTTTTGCCATTATAGCGCACCACTTAAGGTGTTTTGTCACCAAAAGCTTCAAACGGTAAGCAATGTGCGATGCCCGAGATTATGATCTTACTTAGATTAGGCAACCAGAGGTTGAACAATAATCCTGCAATACCTGGCACTTATGCTTGCGCTGTATTTGTGCTGACGTGTTTTGTAATAATTTATTTCCTCGTACAAGTGCGTAAATTCGCGTCAGCAAAATGTGATAAATGCACAAATTGGATCTATAATCTCCATCACATTGTCGAAACTGTGATTTCGCTGTGGAAATACTAAAGTTATACTACATATGTGGTGACAGCTTCCATAAAGTTATATTTAGTGAGCAGGTGTATCAACAATTGTATAGGGAAAAAGTTCCCTCGAAAAAGATCCACACAAAGGTTTAGAATAAGTTTGTTAGATTAAAATACTTTTGAAAAAACCTGACTTTACAATTAAATAAAAATTCTATTCAATGACATGATATCTAATCCAGCCTAACCTAAATAGCTAAATGTATAACCAGAGTAGTTGAAGTGATACAATGGAAATATTTCTGGCGAAATATTTCGAAGGAACTTTCCTTGGGAGCTTTTTCAAGCGGGTTTTTCACGGGGACACCGTGCCAGTCAGTGTATTCATTAAGAACCAAAGTATTTTGTAAATACAAATTTCCAGGCTAATAGCAGTAAATCTTTTGGAAGATGCGGTACAGCTCTGAAGAAGGCCGAGCCAAATGTTTTCACTCAAACGGATCACAAGCGGCACTCTTTAGCTTAGGCTACAATATGGCACTAAGGAAAAGAGCAATCCCGAACGCAAGAATGAAAACATTTAAAAATTAGCCTTCTACGGCTCAAGTACATAGAAATACTTTTCATTGTTCCTATCACATTTCATCTCCCATCGGGTTTTTATTTAGTGAAATGTTGTTGAATAATTTCAGAAAGGAGGAAAAAGGTTTCTTTTCCTTTTTGGTATGATCTTATGGGAAGATACACTCTAGAAATGGATAGATCCTGAAGGGTTTCACCAGCAGGCTATTTAGTACAAAGTACATATGTATATGTTGAAGTAGTGCGGGCCAAATCAGCCAAACGGAAAGACATGGGGCAGTTTGTGTAACCGTCTTGTTGTCTTACATGCCCACTTCCCCTAATACAACCATACGATCACAGAATCTGTAATCCAAAATCTTCTCATGTTTTTTGGCACGTTGGGTGATTGGAGTTAAGGGATTTTGACAGGTACGAGCATGTATATACGAAGGGATCCCTTAGGCCTTGTCCTTCCGCAGCGGCTACAGGTAGCAAGGGCTTCAAAAACTAACCCAGCCAACCTCAAGTATTCCAAGGATCTGTTGATACGCTTCTAAAAGCTCAATCATGCAAATGCTAATTGGAAACTACTCTGGCTCTGGTTCCAGTTTACCAAAGCTGCAGGGTGTCTGTGTCGGTCGGGCCGTGTCTACGGACAAGATTAGGGATTCAGACCCCAAAGTGGTTTTAGGTCCAGATTACGCACATCACAAATAATTACCCTTGTGCCAAAGTTATTTTTCTTCAAGGATTAGTTGAGGAGGCTGTGAGGCTCAAAGGGGACACAGGAAGGCCCAAAGGGTCATCGCATCGGTTCGTGTATCCATGTCAACTTGAATAATTGTCATGTAGCATTGCATAAATATTGGTTGGATCCATGTCACCGGAGCCACTCGGAGTAATTTTCAATACAGTCACGCATAGAGTTTTGACTTTTTCCAGTGGGCCACGGGGAAACTCGGTGATCCTGCTCCAATAATAACCTCGTATATGCAAAATCCTTATTCATCTCTAGGCTTTTCGGAAAATTTTACCTAGCTCAACTGAAACTGTAGTAGTGGCTCCTTTTGGGGTGACTTCTTTTACTGTATGACTCGTTTGACGATCTTCAGTCTTCCATTTGGTGGAATTACATTGTATGTAAAACGGTGGCAATATAGCCGTGGAGGTTTAAGCTATTCACAGCAGATCACCGGAAATGTGTCGTTAGGCTCAATGAGTTTCATTCACTCATTGGCATTATCTTACCACCTACCTAATTAACAGGCTCAAGGAGGTATGCTCATTTGACCAGAAGATTTTTGCAGGCTTTTTCATTTTGCTTTAAAAATTACAAATAAGATTTGTCTCCGTTCGCTCAAGTTATCCGTGGGCTTTCGTCGTGCCTGTTATACGGCAACCATGTGGCAGGGTCATCTTTACTGAATTGTTAATGTACAATGTACAAGGTAGTCGTGTACTCTGAGGCAGTTGATAAAGCTCTATCGATAATCCTCCATTCTACATATGTAATACAAAAAAAGACACGAGAGTAATTACGCCTGATTGTTATGCCTCAGCGTGACAGGCTGACACTTTTTCCTTTTACATTTATTGCTTTCTCTGTTCCTGCCAAATGGAAGTACACACTTGAGTTTTTACAGTCGTCTCCACACCCACATATCCTTCATCACTCACCATCAGAACCTTGGAATATACGACAATTCATACCCTCAATTCATGCTCACGACGACACTTCGTAGTTTTTCCTGTTCATATGAACGCCATGTTTCACCTTGCACCTTAGTGTTGTTCAACAAACTTCAAAATCGGGCACATGCAGCTAAATACTATGTAGATGTAGAACCACAACAGTTTCTCAATAAGTATATACCTATGTATGTTATTTTCTTAACGTTTAAATAAAACGAGCTAAAAATTGGCACACATTTAGGGACTAATGTTAGTTATCGCTTGGTGGTTTGGGTTTTTTGATTTTTGCATTACAATTTACAACATGAAATAAATTGTTGAAATATAGTGCGTATCTCTTCCTTAAGAGAACGTATGTTGTAGAAGTGTTAATTAAAATGATGAATCAAATCTTAGGAATTGAATAAAAAATTGGATTGAGTAAAACTCTGAAAAAATCGACAAGTAACGCGCTAATAGTTGATTATAGCCATTGTGTTCGCCATCATTGGTGGTAAACACAACGAATTTTCGGTTCCATGCCACAGGAGCTAAAATAAAAGGAGCTAACAACCTACTTTTTTCTAATTTACGGGTATTTGGGAAACCTAACCTAACCTTATTTAACGAATGTCACTATTTGTAATATCACCGTCTTGGATTTATAATTTGAACCCGTATTGTGTAGTTTTCACGCTTTTAGCTCCTTTGGCGTGCTTCCGAATTTTCTATTCTGTATATGCTTATCGAAGTGTAACATTTCTGCAATTCGTTTTTAAAAGTTTCTCAAACAATTAAAAAAATTCCACCAATGTAATCTGTCGAAGCTACTGTGTAGTTTTTTGAGTGTGGCACCTCTGAATTCGTTCCAAATTGAACTGTCGCAACTCTTGACTCTGAATTTAACATGATGAATTGTGCCGCTATGAAATGTGGTGAGATGCGAGTCTTGGGTTTAAGTTCCAAGTGTAGCTCCAATTGTTGGTCTGAAAGGGAAGGAGTGAGGAACTCATTAGAGAGTAGGACTTCTGAAGGGCTTTTGGATTGGATGACGGACGGGATTTGAAGGAATTACTCTACTAAGGTTTCTGCACTGGAAACTCAAACAGCTTCGATTAAGGAGAGAGTGGAGCGGAAAATGACAAAAGGTGCTAAGAAATCAGTCCATGCAAATGGAAGGCAGAGCGAGGAGCAACTCTCAATATCAAATGCACAAGCAAAATATTATGTCTGCTTCACAGATTAGTAAAGTCCTGCGTTTTAGGCCTCTGCCTGAGATGAAAGGGGAAGAGATTAAATGGGAGACAAAGGATAAAAAACGGAGCGTTTAGTCCGGTTTGAATGGGAGGCGTGGGTTTCACTCTAAATACAGTGTGGGACATTAATGGTTAAATTATTTTGAATCCATTGTGCCAAGTCAAAATGGGAAATCCTATTGCTGGTCCCAAACTAAACCCCTGCATTCTCCTCTTTTCAATTAATTCGAGTGCTTTTATTCATCTGTTAGTCTTGCCTCCAAATTAAGTAGAATTGGAACATATCAACAGTTAACTACGCTGAATCTTAAAACAAGAAATATTGCAATGTAATTCAATAGTATGTGTTTCAACTTTCTCTATTTTCTTGTTCAGGGAGCACAGAGAAATCCTTTGCTTTTATTCACTGATCAGGAAATTAATTTTTGAGAAAAAGGAATAGCACGATTACGTACTTAATTAATTTCATTTTAAAAGTAGGTCGAATTTGTAATTCCAGGTTACAGTCGAATACTCCAATTGTTGCACCAAGTCGGGTAAAGCCAACGTCCAGGGTAACGTCTAGTGTCTAGTGTCCATAAGGCCAGTGCTGAGGGTCGAAATTTGGTTCTAGTCCTCTTCGAAGTCATTCATGTTTGCCACGTCGCAACTACATGGTGGCATTTTTTCTTGATGAGGAATAAAAAGGTCAGTGGAGAAGCTGGCGATCGGCTCGTCGTCTACTCCAGTTAGACCGAATTCAAGACCTGTAAACCACAATCAAAATTGCAAATTCGAACTTAATACAGGAATTAGTTACTTTATGGCGTGCGCATATACTTGGTATCATTAGTTTAAAGAATATTTACATTTAACTGAAATGCGAATATAGCGATAAATATAAGTGGGATGGAAACGGGTGAAGTGGGCTAACTTTAGTGTGATTAAGATTTAGATTTAGCTTTAAAATAGGAATCGGAATGAAATTCGAGTTAATTCATTTTCAAACTTATCGATTGCCAACCTGACGGTGCATAACTATTTTCGAATAGTTACTTTAAATCATAGGCATTTTATTACCCGGGGTAGAAAAAGATGGAGGACCTTGGTCAGATGCGACATTGAATTACAGAACACTTAAATAACAGGCCTGCTGATTACTTTATTCAATATTCTTATACCGTCCAACTGACCGCCATTATTTGAAGCAAGTTGCCGTGTAGTTAGTTTTGAGCTTCCCAGGATCACGTTGTTAGCACCATTTCCCATCTTGACATCCGTGTTGACCTCCATCTTTGGTTGGGCACATTTCTGGAATCGACTAGATGATTCCAACCACACCATGACCTTGTTGTTGGCTTCAACTCTGACGTCCTCTGTTGGTATGAGCCGTGTCCGCCGTGCTTCCTTTCGGATCTTTCCGTTCTTCAATATTTTTAAACATTTTTTGGTCGAGGCGTCCTTCTTTGGTTTTCCCATCGTGTCAATTAATTTGAGTTTAACGACTTTCTCTGGAATTGAACCAAAATATATTTTAATAATCCATTGCTCGCTCGAGAACTATTATTCTGAACTTTGGCCAAGTCAACTACTTGTGTCATAAGATGTAGGTACTTTAGTGAAGCACCCGCAGCGAAATGTTCAAGATTATTAAACTAAAGTAATTATTTCCGTGTGATATTTGAACTCACCAACTCTCGGCGCGTTCGGCTCCGGTGCGTTGCTGCCAAAGTCAAGTTGCCCCAATCCGTTTCCTTCTCCAAACAAGCAGGAATTTCTGGTGCTCCAATTGCCGGCTTCAGGAAGATGTTCTGATCCAACAGAGAGACAAAATACCTATGACCAGCCACGAGCTCCGCACCCTCGAAAGAAATGTCAACCGGTAACCGGAAGTAGAAAATTAGGAATCCTAGCCAACTCAAGGGGCTGCGGAAAATAACCCAGAGTGTAGTGCTTCAGAGAGAGTCCCTGATTACCCCACTTGGGGTCGTGATCATAAAAACCAGGTTAAACGTTCCAGGAAATGAATTAATGAGTAGCGATTGGTTGTTCATCGATGCATTTTCGGGTCCATACCCGGAAGTATAAAATATTTCAGATCAACAGCTAAACGTTCTGTTTCGTTTGGCTCCGGATAGTAGCATAAGCTGTGCTACAGGTACCTACCTACGCTGATACCTGATAACCCACTCGTGCACTTTCTCAAGAATAGGTCAGACTTCCTGCTTCCTAGATGGTGCTACTTTTGATTGGCTTTTGGTGTTTTCCAAAGGTAGCTTTAAACAAGCACCTGCCCGAATATGTTGAGAAAATAGGGGTACACATCTCGTGTGTGCCCCACCTTTGGTTTTTGCTTCTTCCTCTCATCTCCATATGTCGTAGTCCGTGTGTCG
>JAQFXY010001271.1:0-11514 GCA_034693865.1 Ceratophysella sigillata | reverse complement strand
GGAGGATTAGCCAAAAATCCCATAGAGATCGCTTCGCAGATTGCAAAATGGCAGCGCGTCAAAGTCAAAAGTTTACATTTGTAAACCAGTTGGGCACGGACGGGTTAATACGAAATCGATACAATTTTAAACCTTGAACTTATACACGATATACTCAAGGATTAAAAATAGTTTATAGAACACACGAATGAACAGAAGGAAGTTCAGCATAGGCTTCGGCCTGTAGTAATACTACGTCTCATGATCAATGTCTTTACAATCTTAGTTACCTACACATAGTTGTCTTTGTAATAAGGTCAAGAATTGAGCTGAACTTTTTAGAACATGAAAAAGGTACTTTAGTATCTAGACATACTCTGGGTTTCTAATACAGGAATTTCGAATTTGGGAATTGAAGGTACTCTAGTTTACACAGTATATAGTGGTAGTAGGTGGTACATACGAAATTAGGTGGTAATAGTACAAATTTAGAGAGGTAGTGAACATAGTATTCGTATGATTTCTTGCGTTGTAGTCAATCCTAGGTTTTTGCAGCTCCAAATGTGCCTGGTGGTGGTCTGTACTGCTTGGGAAGAGCGTAGACTTGGAGACTGTTGAAAGCGTATTTCCGCTGCCCAATATTCTTCAGTGTATTCTCCCGACGACAGCCCTCGCTGAAAGAGATCACATAGCACAAATTCTCAAATTGAAATATATTAAATTCCTAAGAAGTATTTCTTTTGAAATATACCTCCGCATAGCATCCAGCGCTAGTTGAAACTCGTGTTCCGCCAAATCGTATTCTTGCGACAGAATTTGGGTCTGTTCCAACGTAGCGGCCATGGAGGTTCGATCCTTCCCACTTTTACAGCTCGTGTAGCGCAAGCCTGTTAGAATAGAAATCGTTAACTTCTCATCTGTGCTGCAATATTTAATGCACTTAAAATTGAGGCGGGATGCTTTAACCTACCCATCAACAGGCGTGAAATCGTGCACGACAGATGCACCAGGTCAACATTTTTCTTCTTCTTTGACAACACTTCATCCCGCATTTGTTCGAGCAGTCTCGTGACATTTGGCTCAATATTGAGGTGGCTCCCTAGAAGAATCAATATATGGCATAATCCAAAACTATCAGCAGAGGTGGCTTGAGCCTAAATAGCTGGTAGAACTTACGTTTCGAAGTATACTTGACAGGCAGATGAAGCTTCCGAAAGTGTCGATGGTACTCACTCAACCTCATGTAACTATCCAAATTTGACCGTTCCTGCGGCTCTACATTCTTGAATCTCTCGGCGTAGGAGGCATGCTCATTGACTCCAATGTTGAAGAAGACGGGAGTAACGACGAAACTGGTGCTTCGAGATGAGGATCCATTGTACATGGGCAAAAGCGCGAAGACATTCTCGGGAATCGGAAGCAGAACCTTCAACGAAGATCTAGATCCCATTACTTTCGGTATGGGAAACGTGTCAGATGCTGGACTGCCCGACTCGGAATCCTCGTCCACATTCGTTCCTTCTCGTCCCCTGTGATCACCAGTGTAGAGAGTCATAACAAACTCGACAGTTTTCAAGTCCTCAATGGCGATGATCATGTCGGAGAACATCTCGGCCTCATTAGCATGATACGTGAGGAAGGAATGGAAGGAGACCAACGGACCCTGCTTCGTCAGCACGTACAGATATGTCGGGTCTGGTTTCCGGCACCAGAGCCGACCCATTAAGCCCGTTACGAGTGATGTCAACTAGAAATGAACAAAGTACTTGCATAATTAATGTAATTCTAGCTTTTGACGCAAGTAGTAATATTGGCCAAGTACTACTGGGCAAAAGTTGAAATGCCGTTATCAGCTGTGGAAAGCGCAAGAATTTTAACAAAATTAAAATAGACACTATCACACTGTTGGAACTTACCGCCTGCGAGAAGCAAACATCCCGTCGATATTTGATGGAAGAACCCAACAATGACTTCTCAGCATTCTCTTGAAGTCGGAAAATAGAATGGGCCAGTCGTGAAGTCTTCAAAAGTCCATCCATTGCCATTCTTAGCTTCTTGAGACTCGCTCGCAATTCCTCACTCCAGTCACTCTCATTGACGAATTCAGACGGCTTGCCGCTTGGCTTTGCCGTACTGCTACTAGCCGTAGATGCACTCGATCGAATTGGGCGCAGGGGTATGCCCGACGGCCCAGCCGCTGACGCTTGCGGAATATTGAGTGTCAACGGAACCAGACTCAAGCGTGGAGCTTCCTTTGACTGGCTCGAGGAGGCCGATTCGTCACGCAGAGACTTTCTCCATTGTTCATGCGTGATTTTGGAATTTTCGCCAGACGTCTTGACGCTCTGAGCTCGCTGAATGGGATTTGACGGTCGGAGTGAATGGAAAGAAATGTTCTGGGCTCCGATGCCAGATAGAGCCTAAACAAACGCCAGTGTAAATTCAACGTATTACGCCTTACGCTTACAAACTCGAATCAGTGGAGCATTGTACTGAAATGGGAATGACTTGTCGGAAGTAAAAAGTTTTAAAATTATTTATCAAGATCACATTTTGAGAAAATTGCATGCATACCTTCACTTTGCTATTGAGGCTAATCACAGAGGCCTCAATGTTGAGCTGGGTGAGATCCCAGGGTTCCGGCTCCTCCGAAGGTCGGTAGTAGTTGGAGGAAGGAGAGTCCAAGAAAGACTTGACAAGGTCCTCCAGGCCCAGCCCAGAGTCCGGTGTCCGATCTTCAGACGAGGCGGCCTCGCGCGTGGCCTCAGACCGCTTTTTGAACAGCTCCACAACGGAGCGAAGCGGGGAGTTGGGCGTGTCAATTCCTAATTGTAATTAAATATTAAATAAGCTATGATTTAGTTATTAGTTAAAGCATTCGAGTATATGCCACTATACAAGTTTTCAGAAAACAGGAGAATTTCCAGGTAGATACCGTTAAATAACACGCAAATTCGTATACTGTAACTAGCCGAGCCTGGAATTATTTACCAACAGGTTTGGATTTTTACGTGAAACATTATAACGTCGCTAAAATAATTATCGTCACAACGCGTGCTCAATTCTACTCGCTATTTTAGTTATGAGTTCTGATTCGTTTGTTGTACAAACATAAGTTTAAATTCACTGCAAGCTCATCTTGTATAATCTACAACTACAATCCATGTAATGCTAGGAAAAAGCTGAATGAATTCAAATACCTTCGTCAACGAAGCGGCCAGTGGGATCATCCGTCGTCCCATTGATAGAGTCAAAGTCGAGGGAAGTTGAAGTAGGAAAGGTCAACTTCTGATGTTCGAGAAAGTCGAAGGCTTCTTCAATCAGAGATTGGTCACAGATGCTCAGGAGCAAACGACACTATTAAAGGCATTGAAATGTGGGGCATTAAGATAGGGATTTGGAACCCAAGTCGATTATTCGTAGGCCTGACCGGAATAGAAGTTAGGAGTAACTGGATTTCCTTTAGTGCGGCGCAATTAATTACGACAGCCTTATCGAATGGAAATTGGATCTCTTTGGACAAGGAAAGACCTGAATTGGCAAAATGGAGAGCAAGTCCCAAGTCCCGACCCAGCAGCTCCCTTTCAACGCCGAGAGTAATGAATGTGTAAAGAATGGTAATAAAGAGTAAAAGGGAAAGTTAAGAAGATGGACGAGGAGAGGCTCGATAAACCCAAAACAAAGTTTTAGTTCAATAAAATGAAGGAAAGTAGAGGAATATAATAATAATAATAAAAGTGGGAAGGAAGAAGACAAATGGGAATGCATGGAGAAGAGACAGATAAATGTTGACTTGGAAGATAGACGGAGGACCAGGCCTATGCTACAGCTACTTCACCAAAACCCAATTTATATTTTACACCAAGCTCCAGTATTTTAGTATGCATATTTGAGGCTGTGATCCCGTAGCCACTATCAATAAAATTCAAAACTTTTCTAAAAATTGAATAATGTTTAAATTACGAATCGCATTTACTTAAATTTGCATGGGCTCACAGCAGCGGTTTTATCCGCAATTGAAATCACAACTAAACAATTCCGTTTAGCTTGTGTCTAAAATACAGAGATCCGGCTTCATTGTGCATTATACTGTTCATTGCATGGTAAGCGCCATATGAGCATAAGCTGACGCGTGTAATAACCCGTCCCAAGAACGGACCGTATCATACACGGCGGTACGAGCCCTATTGCTTTCCCCTTTTTATCCGAGCCAAGTCATTTAATGAATGGGAAAAACTTACGCGGTGGTAAATGTCTTCCACAAATTGATGTAACCCTTGAGTCCGTCTCTCTTTGGCCAACTTCATGATAATTTGCATCCGTTCCACAATTTCCTTCCGAAGTCTCTTTATACCCTGTAAATTTTGGATGGAGAATCTTAATAAATTCCCAGTAAGGTAGGATTGGAATACGCCGAGTATAGAGACCGGTTCTCCTGCCTGAACCCCGACATAGACACTTGAGCGAATAATCTTAAAACAAACTTGATCCTTATTGCCTCCACTATGTCATAAGTAAAGGAGCTTTCAAGAAAATTACATTTAAGAATCTGTTAGGACCTCCGTTAGCCCCTGTTTTATTTTTATTTAACGCCATTACTTCTCCATATGACATTAGGTCCGACGTCCTTCCCCAAGAACCCACCATTAGTACCCACCTAGTTCACTTAACTACGGGTTCAAAGTGCTCCTTTCCCTATAAAAGACGTCCATTTCATAGGATTCTCCGTATTTACAACCTTATAACACTCAAACTGGCATTTAACAATTACCCAATGATCTATGCTCCTAGCCTAGCCTTCCATTTACGGCCCATCATTCCCACCGCTTAAGCCTGACTTTAATTTAACAAGAGACTTTTAGGGCTTACCTGTACTGACTCATAGGTCATGTTGACTTTATTCGCGAGGTACCAGGAGGTCTGTGCCTTGATTCCATTACTGGGTCCAACTCCTTTCTGATGTTCCGGGGAGTGGAACTGTTTGTAGCCGTTGAGTAACCTGAAGAAACCAAAAAGCTTAGTTTTCCCACTTGGAAAGGGAATTAGCGTCTGTACACGGTTCAAAATCGTGTCATCAATATCCCTAAGAACGTTCATCACCATCTGTACTCCCCAGTGGACAGAGAATCCGTATTTATTTGAGCAGAGAGCAGGGCTCGTGTATGACGGGTTGAATAACCCAGTTTGACAATTTGGGCAGAACCGTAAATCACAGAGAGGGACAGAGGAAGGAGAAAGCTGGATTTTGGTTTCAATAAAGCCGAAGAAGAGAAAGAACCTGGCTTGAGCCAGCGGCAGAGCCGGAGCATAATAATATAATATATATTTTCTAATCTCTCAAGACATACTTTACGTCCAATGTCTCCCTCCAGAGAAAGCCGACGGGCAATAAAAGAAAAGAAACAATAAGTAACCAGGAAAAAAGAGACTCAGTTCCTGACAATGAGAAATGAGTGGTAAAAGTGAGAGTACAAATTCCATGTTTCCAATTTAAAGGCACACTCGGCGCAAGAGATAGACGGCTCAAAGACGGGATATACGGCTCTACAGTAGAGAACGTACGTGGGGCACGTAGAGCGTCATTTCGTGTTTTCAAGAAACTCAATCCTCTCTTTTTGTGCATTTTACAACGTGACATTCTATTGTATTTCTTCAGAATAATAACCCTTTAGTCCTCTACCATTTTAGTATCATTAAAAAATTCAACGCGATTATTGTATAGAATACCATAAGGCCCCTATTATCACTCCACGTTTTCACCAGAATTATTCTTTGTCGCTATAATTACAAACGTGCACGTCGGCTCAGAGTCGGTCAAATTATACATTACGATAGAGAGACGGCCAATTTATTTGACTCCTCCTAGAGAAGGACCTAATTTTTCTAAACAATTTTGGGTTTGACTTGTCAAAATCCACCTCTGATCTATTGACGGAGGCATATTCTGGGAGAGACTTTGGCAATTTGTTGGTTTCTATATTTCCCCAGTTATGAATTGTGATAAAACTGACGCCTGAGTTTGCAGATATTACCCATCCCGTATTGAAGGATTGTGAGAGTATACTTAATCATTTACTTTTCGACATGCAATTTGCACATTTCAAGGAAATAAACCAATTCAGAAAGCGCGTTACCTTTTCTGGTAACCATCTCAGCCGAGACTAACTCGACTAATACTAAATTGGGCTTGGTGAAAGCCCAAAATCCAGAAATTGATCAAATCCCATTTAATCAATTGTAAAGCGTACCAGTCGTATTTCTGTAATATTTTCACCAATTTGCTTCTGTCTACGCCATGCTAAAATAGTGAATATTGTCCGATTCAGCGTTCTTAAATGTGTAATATCAATAGCTGAGAAGTTCGCTATGGACAATACTTTCTGTTTTTGCCAAGTTACTTACTTGACAAGACCTCCATGCTCATAGCGTTGAGCGGTGGCGGTGAAAGCACCCACAGTCATGATGTCATGAAATCCGTTCTTGTGTAAACTCTCGTTCTGAGCCCACATTCGCTGAAGATGTAAGTTGAGCGGAACAAACTCGAATGTGGCATCATTCTTGGTTGAGCTCAGCTTGAAGTTGGTTCCTGAGAGCAGAAATCAAGACAGTATCCTTTTTAGACGAGAATAGGTTTTGTGAGAAATGCTAATTTCACAGCTAGGGCGTCAGGAATTACAGCGTACATTCAAGGTAGAGGAGAATATCCGTCCTAATTTTGGATGGATACCTTCTGCGAGGCCTCTCCGCAATGACTTAGGATTATGACCATTTTGAAGTCAATAAAATAAGGTGAAAAATACATGTTTTTGGGGTTGAGAGACAGTTTTCAGATGAAACCATCAACATAAATAACCGTGGGGAAAAACATCAATAAAAAGGAGAGAGAGGAAGAGGATGCAATTGGGAAAATTGCATGAAAAATTCAGGACACACGAGAAAGAAACCGGAGATTCCGCAAGGGAGTATGAGGCATTACATTACAGGAGATAAGAGGAGCAACTCCTACTCCCGATTCCCTCCTACTATTTACCGGCATTTCGGAGACTCAGAGCTCTGTCTGTGTCAGACACAGTTCCGCACTTCCACAGTCTACCTGAGCACTCGAGCCCTTCCATGTCAGGCGAGACACCTGATACGGAGATGGACTTCCAGGCTCAGTCGCCTGCTTTCCCTTAGTTACAAAGGACGAGCTGTCAGACAAGAGAGAGTCCCGAACAAAAGGCCAAGCGTACTAAATGACATGCAGAACACAATGACGAGCAAACTGAACACTGAAAGCCACAGTGCAGGCTATCTAAAAATTAAGAGCGCGAAATTCCATGGAGTGACAATCCATAGTGCCCAATTGATAATACTACCAGTTAATAGTCTGGAACAATGCATAGACCATAGACCCAAAAATTATCACACAGTTAATTGATAGCCAATTTGAAAATTCGCTGATTTTATAATTGTCAGCTTTCTTCCTATAAAGCCGTCTGATTTGATTTTTGAAACTTTTTCTCAACTTCAACTACGTTTGAATATTGAAAACAACCAATAGATAACTTTTTGAGACTATAAATTGTACCACTATGAAATGTCGAGAATACAAATTGTTACAATTAATTGTTTCGCTAAGAATTTTCATGGAACCAAAGCCGCGTCGTAAAGCTTGTGGGTTCCACCGTTATTTTTCCAACGTTCCGCCATGCACGCACTTCATGTAACTCGATACATTTCTAATTTAAGGAAATCGACGTCGGGCCCGAACAATAGGAGCGGGTAGAATAGGCAACTGACGTCGACGGACAAAAGGATTCGCGTGGACAGTTTGGTTGACATACCTTTATGATTGAAGAGGTTGTTCCGAGCCTGTGTGTAGACGTTGATAAGCCACAAGTGCCGTTCGAGAAGCTGGACTTGTCTCGAGTGCCAGGGCTCCCGGAGTTCTCCCAAACCAATCATTTCTTGAAGTAATTCCTTCTCCTCAGCAATCCAAACGGACCTAGTCCACATACAAAGTAGATTAAACTTGGTTTTCTATCTAATAAGCACAGAGGTCCAGGGACTTAGCTCTAGTACTAGGACAGCATTATCTTCCACGACAAACGAAAATATTGCACTGGAAATAATAGCAATGGCAAAACGCGGCAGGCATACAAATAGGGCGACAGGAGCTGCTTAGCAACGAAACAGTGGTTAGATTTACGGAAATAATGTGTAAGTAAGCCTAGATTTCACAGCAGCATACATAATTATAATTACTAAGAATTGGCGGCCAAGCTCGGTTAGTCTAGTCAAAGCAAAAAGTTTTAGCAAAATCTACATTAGGCAGTATGTATCATACACTTAGATTTATACACAAGTAGGTGTGTGTGTTGAATTACAACTAATGCAAACATAAATAGCTCAAATGACTAACATATTTAAGTGTATTTTATTACGTGCATAATTGCAGCTGCCTACTATCGTAACGACGGTTGTAAGACATATTGTGGCGTATGTGTGGCTATTATTTATAGCGAGTTTGACAAAGTTCTCGCTGCTTTATAAAGAAGCTTGCCAGTTATTTAAAGGGATCCACAGCAACTTCTTGTTGCTTGCGTCCAAGTTTACAATTAGCTAATCTGCAACACTATTTACTGTGTTGCAAAGTGTGTACTCATGAAAGGTAAACAGTATTGATCTGAGTTTAAAGTCCGCATATAGCAAAAACGTAGTCAAATCGGCTATTCTTTCTTTTGAAATGCATTAGAAGATTTTGCCGAATACAGTTATTCCCTGTCACGCCTGAGACAAAGTAGAGTGAATAGAAAGCCGATGATCTGATCAATTAAACCGCTCAATGAATAATTCGGGAGCTTGAGACTTCTATCTAGACACTTCTCAAAACGGCATTACCCGATATAGGGATTAATGATTTGAAATAAGTGAGTGGATTGTGAGTCTATCATTTCACTGTGTGGAGCCCCAACCCGCCTGTTCCCATCAATTAGCCCTGGTTTAGCCTCTTAACTCTCTTTTAAGACACTCCGTGTCACTGATTTATTGATCCTAGGCTAGTAAAACACGCTTCCTGATTAAATATTGATTTATTACTACTTCTAACCTCGGACGGAGAAAAGTAAACTTTCTCCCTGCTCGTCTTCTCCATGTCTCTATTTACTTTATGGAGAGCTGGAGCCAGTTTTTTCTTTATTTTGGGCAGCAGCGGGAAGCATGGAAGAAAAAGTAGTCGGATTCGTTTATACATCAAAAGTGGTTTGGGTTTCTTCTCCGTGTTCCGCAAGCTTATCAAATAACCATTGGTTTTGGTGGTAGGGTGCGGTGCCTAATCGGGGTCGAAGATCTTTCATAGCCAAAGCTTACAAGTAAATCGTGAGCTAGTAGGGCTAAACAGTTGTTAGGAAGCTTGGAACACATGTGTTTTTAGACCGGAAGGGTTCTATGTCCTGATCTATTCTATTATTATCTAAATATACGTGGTTCCAATTTAAGATGGAAAAAGTTATAATGGGAAAGCGTGGAGCCCATATTTATCTTTACAAAAGCAAAAATTTAAACCTTCGGAACATGAGTTCTTAGCTGAATCTAAGATCCAAGCAACGATGTTGAACGTAAACACATCAAAATAACGGAAACGTATGCCAAAATGTGTCAAAATTTTTACACAAATCAACATGGTAATGCGTCTGGAAGTACGTAATACTAGTGTTCAATTCTAGGTAATTATTAGCAGATATGCTTAACGCAAATTGATTCATAACACAGATTACAACAATTCAAGCTCTGTGAAGCTTATGGGCATAACTGCGTTTCACCTTAATGGTGAAATATTTTGGAAATGGAAAGCGCATGAGCTATTTAACACTACCTTATAATTGTTGTATTTAAGGCTCCTTTACACAATGTTGGGTTTCCCAAAATATCACTAATTGGCTTAAGCGTTTCAATATCAGCGGCCCGTTTTACACAACTATTCGTACTAAAACAAGCGGGTTGGCGCTCGGTAACAAGCCACCGAAGCTAGAAGCCATGTTTTAAAAATAAAGAAACAACATCCAACATGTGCATGTGTATACGGTATTCATCCAACTTCAAGTTGAAACAAAGCATGGCAGTATTCTCTAAAAAACGCTAACTTTTCGCTACGTTTCTCTTCATTCTCATATCAAGAAGAAAACAGAAAACAGAATCTCAAAAATTCGTGTTAGGGAAGAGGAGCTTCCGCACAGTATCCGTCCAACAAGAAGAAATATATCGTACATGAAAATTCGAGAAGCACAAGAAGAGCACACAAGAGCAAAAACATAATTAAAAGTTTATTTTATATTTGAGCAGTTTCCATTGGACGAGAAGGACGCGGAAATGGAGAAAAGTTGGGTGAAAGTATAAAAAGGGGAGAAAGTGGTTTATTTAATTTCATTTTGTACTTACAAGAGTTGTTGTGGAAAGACGAATGCGAGCCTTGACTCGGCCATGATCTCATGCACAAAAATGTCTCCACCGAGTCCCGAGTGAAACCGGTAGGTCTGCATGAAGGGATGACTGAAGAGGACTCCAAAGTTATTCTGGAGAGGAATTTTTAATTTGTAGCCCAGCCGAGGTGGCAGCGACTGAGTTCGACGATGAGAGAAAGCCTGGCGATGGGAAAAACAAATAAAATATATTTTACAAAAGAAACAAATTACAAAATATCACTCCGCATCTCGCTTCATAGCTCACTGAGTTCATACAGAGAACCGTTCTACATAGCATTTTAGCATGGGTCTGTTTGTTCCATTTCCAATCATCTGCGTCCCTGCACACTTTCCCTTACTTTACTCTACCAGCCTCGTCACAAAGAGAAAGTGGTCCAGGTAGGCACACATTGTTTGCCTTTGCCAAAATTATTTTAGACCTCATCGAAATATCAATATTATTCAAAAATGAAATGCAAAAGTAGAACGTACGACCTAGTTCAACACGTAGCAACAGCACAGGCGGCATGAGGCATGGCATAATGATCGTAAAGCGTGTGCAAACTGTGCCTGCGTAACGGTCTCTTATAGAGGACTAGCTGGCCCAAAAATCAGTGCCAAGCACTGCTCGGTGTAACTGAACAGATTCCAACTTGCACGGAAATATGTAAGCTATAACGTGCTTTGAGCCCGTCATTACTGAATTTAGATCAATCAATCAGAAGCAGAATATAACCCTGACAGAAGGGAAAATGCATGCCTAAACACATACACACACCACAAAATAAGCTCGTTATAGGTGAACAGTGAGTCATAAAAGGCTTCATGTCATCAGATTGAGGTTGACTGAAATATTGGTTACATTCACTTTTTGATTAAGCTACATTTTCTTGCTACGTTGTTACGACGGCTCCCACTCTAGTGTTACAAAGTTCTTACCGACTCAATTCTGGAATTCTGTAACTAAGAAATATGAAAGTAATTTTATTCTCATGCCGACCTATGAACTCGACGTGACCTTAGAGTACAAAATATGGCAAGTCAGCTATGCTGCCTCTTCTCTAGAGTGGAGGACTCAATGCAAATTGGGAAA
>JAQFXY010001270.1:0-11520 GCA_034693865.1 Ceratophysella sigillata | reverse complement strand
GAGATAACGACGTCCGGATCGTAAAATGCAGTAAGGTCGAGGATATTTCTCGTGTCCTCTGTCCCGGACAGATGTACTTGGGTGGTGAGATTGGAGGGTATTATTTTGAACACGGACTCGACTCCCATATTTCCCACAAGATGAGTTTCATAATCCGGCACGTTCTCCAGTGAGTCTGCCTCTTCATCTCCACCCGTCAGAATTATCACTGCTTGATCGTCACAAATTGTCACAATTGTTGCTTGGAATTTGAATGCGAGCAATATCTTTTCTTCTATAATTCGTTTGATTGAGGTTGACTTGCAGTTTGGTTCATTTTGAACGAGTGTGAGCTTGTTCATCCGATTTATGCTCAGTGTGGCTCCATCTAGGAACTGGAAACTAAATGTGTCTTGACGGTACTCCAGCGGAGTGACCAGAAGCTCGTCCAAGTCTTCGTCAGATGACACAGCTCCCGGATTTTCAAACCAGCCACCTTCCAGCTCAGAGTCTATGGGAAGGTAACTGAGCCAGCTTGCGGGGAAAGTCACTGCTTCCGACTTGTTGAAATACTCGAGCGTGAAGTTCAGTACAATTTCCTGCCCATACGTCAACTCGATCGTTTTTCGGAGAGATACTTGATTTTGAAGTACTTGAATGGACGTGAAATCGGAAATACGAGCCTTAATTTGTACAGTTTGAGTTGTTCCGTAGCAAAGGCCGAAACTCATGTCCTGCTTCAAGCAGCTCACACGGAAGTCCAATCCGTTTTCAGATACTTCGTCGTCGTCAAGGCTCAAGTCGTATTTGTATGCACCACTGATTGAGCCAATCACAACTCGTGTACCTCCACGTACAACGATCGTCATCTCATTCACCGCGTCGTCCCCCGTGCAAGTAGTGTCCGATTCAGGAATCAAGATCCAATCTATCGGACCGCCACCACCAAGGTCAATGAACTCTGTTCTGCAACTATCCCCAATCACTCTGTCTTCACCATTCGAACGGCCGAATAAGTAAGTGAACCCTCGAGTCACCTGCTGTCTTGTATCATTCCCTGTTGTGTACGTGACCCGGTCGTGTACCAAATCCACCTCCACCACTGTAGTGTCATTCTCATCTTTCATCTGTGTGAAGTCAAGTGTGTTCAGGGTGGACGCAATGTTTGATATGAAGTCGAGCCTTGTTGAGTTCAAACTCAGGGGTACGAAAGTATCGTTCCCTGTTCCACCCCAAATTGCGCTTATCTGTGTGTGGAGTTGAGGGTGGATAAGGTACAAGTTGGAAATTGTGCTGTGCCCTTTGAAAACTGGTAACAACTGGTCACTTGCAGCAGCAGGTGATTGAATATTCTCCGAGGTCAAGTCAATCTCCAGTACAGGCTCACTTCCACGTAAAATCAACTTAGCTGGCGGTACAGTATTTACAGTGGGATGAGCTTCCCTTCTACGTCGTCTATCCATCGCTTTACCGCCATCTGTAACGAGCCTGGCTGAGTTCATTTTTAGAATATGTTCCCCACTGGCTGACCCCTGCAGAGATATGTTCCCGCCCCACACGAGGCCGATGGTCATAGTGTTGGGGTCGCCCACAATAATGCTCTCAATGTCTGTATATGTGAACTGGAGCTGGATGGCGTGAGTTGAGGTTGTGGTTTCGGTTATACTCAGAGTCAGATCGTGGGTTCCCTTGGCAACCGAATAGATAAACGAGTCCCCGTTCCCCTTCCCACGGTTAACCAATCTCGTATGCGGCCATAGGTGAAGTGTCAAGTTTTGATTGCAAGAAGATTGATTCTGCTGAGAGGTGATTGTGATGATATCGGGAGACTTATGACTTTCACCTCCACGTAGATCAATGTTGGTGGTACTTTGGTTGTGACAATGAGAACCGAGGGTCAGGATATCCTGGGCTTTCTCACGGCCTATAATTTCTTGGAATGTTCCGTTCAACTCAACTGCCGCATTGTTGCTGAAGAGTGGCACACCTAAGTTGAAATCAAAAATCAAAAATTCGCTTAAATGGTCATAAGTAGCGAATAAAATTTAAAATGTTGCTGTTGTTGTTATAGCATACCAAAGTCTAATTGTGGAATAGTTAGGCGTATAATTTCTTGAACCACCGAACTCCACCGAACTGGAGCATTGCTGTTGTTGCTGAGGTATAGCAGCATACCTAAGTTGAAATCAAATTTTAATTAACAGGTCCGGCAAGGAAAAATATTTGTTTAATAAAAAATTTGAAACGAAATGATGCAGCCCACGAGTAGGCAGCTACGTATCACCTGAGACCTCTGTCTCTTCCATTTGGAACTAGAGAAGGGACTCTAGGACAGAAGGGAAAACCCGAGCTAGACCGAAACGAAGATGGGAAAAACCAAGTATCAGAGCCGATAATCGTTATCTTTATTTCGTTAATTTAATTCACCGTATATAAACAAATCAGGGATATGCCGTGTATCCTTTCCCCTCCGAAACCCCGTAATACCCGTTAATCTTATATCTTATATAAATATAGTAGTTTTTGCAATTTGACTTCAGCACGCGCGGGGTTGTTTTGCAATTAAGGCAGTTTTAAAAAATTTGATTCTAGCGCGCGCGGTGTGCGCTTTGACTATTATGACGATCACATGTACATACCTCAATACCCAAATAATCATATCTCAGATATATCAAGCAGTGTAGTTGCTAATTAGCCAATTCCAGCGCGAGCAGGGAGTACTTAACTGGTTTAATTTAATCAATTATAAATTATAATTTTTTCCGCTTTTGGCGGTTTTTAATAATTTATGATTAACTTAAATGCAACGTTTCCCTTAAATATATATGGAACTGTTAGACCAAACAAAAGGTTTGGCAACAACGCTCTTCCGCAAAATTTCCTTCTGTGTTCCTTCAAAATTTTGAAAAAAATTTAAAACAGTATTATAACGAGGCGCTTGGATTTTCAAAGAAAATTATTTTTCGTCAGGCTTCCTATTGTCATTTAGAAAAGTTCGGGCTATGACCGCACGTATTTGAGCATGGCCCCGACGCCAATAATTTTTTCAAAATAACACACACATTTTCATAAAAATTCAAAAAAACAAAGTCAAAAAAAAAATATTGAGATACGTAGTTTGTTGGTAAACGCGCAATTTGAAAGTCAAATTTAATGATATGTGCGCGACATTAAAATTTTGAAAAAATCACAACTCTGTTAGTATTTGTAAAAATTGAAAAATTTCAAATATAACTTCAGCCAAAAATATGAGAACTATTATATAAAAATATTCGCAGCAGGTTCAAAAATCATATTTTTTAGAAGCAAAATTTAATATTTATATATTTAAAATAAAAAACGCTACTCAATTTTATGGTCTTTATATCTCAGTATAACCGAAAACTTGCTATGAATGCATGGTACTGTCGAAAGTTAGATATATTTGAAGACAAATATATGGCCCACATAATAAATGCTTCTCGACCAAAAGAAAATTATGCCTTGGTTTTTCTCATCCTAAAAATCCTAAAAATCACTGGACAGTAGAAAACTTATAAACAACAAAAAAATGAAAATTCACTTAAAAAGTCAAAAATTAGGCTTTAAAAATTGAGGGGTCTGCTGTTGCCACGCGCCCCCTCCCACATCGCTGCAGCGCTTCGCGCTTGCAGTTAGGCGCGCACGTGGTGGACGCTTGGGACACTAAACAGTAGAAAACTTATAAACACTAAAAAAAACGAAAATTCGCTTAAAAGGTCAAAAATTAGGCCAAAACATTAAGGGGTCTGCCGTTGCAACGCGCCCCCTCCCACATCGCTGCATCGCTTCGCGCTTGCAGCTGGCAGTTCGACGCGCACGTGGTGGACGCTTGGTTAGGTTAGGTTAACTCAAAAACACTGAAAAAAGTCTAAAAAGTCAAGACAGTAAAAAACTCTAAAAGTAAAATAAAATCAAATAAGTCTAGACAGTCTTGAAAGTCTAAGAAAGTTTTAAATTTTTAGAAAGTCTAAAAAACTGAATATTCTAGTCTAAAAAAATAAAAATTCTAGAAAGTCTAAAATAGTCTAGAAAGTCTAAAAAAATTTTTTTTAAAGTTTAAAAAGTATAGACAGTCTTGAAAGTTAAAAAGTTGAGTCAAAAAAACCTAAGAAGTCTAAAAAAATATAGAAAGTAAAAAAAAAGTATAAAAACTATAAAAAAGTGTAGACAGTCTTGAAAGTCCAAAAAAGTCAAAAATTTTTAGAGAGTATAAAAAAAATTTAAAATTCTTGACAGTCTTAAAAAGTCTTAATAAAAGTCAATTCCCTTAAGAGGTCAATAAATTGGGCGATTTTTTTTTAAAATGTTGCTGTTATTGTATAGCAGTTGGATCTATTTTTACGTGACGGACAGACAGACAGACAGATAATGGCATCCCGTAAGACCTTTTTGTTCCAAAAAATTTGCTTAAAAGGTCAAAATTCGGAAAAAAAGCAAAAGAGTCTTCGCTTTGCTTAGAAAATTTGTTCAAAATGTTAAAATTCGGCAACAAATAGAAAATTATCTTCACTTCGCTCAAAAAATTAGCTTAAAAGGTTAAACTTCGGTCGAAAAAATTACAAATGTTGCTGTTATTGTATAACATACCTAAGTTGAAGTCCAAATCGATGGTCTTATTCTTGGGCACGGCTGAGACGTCTAATGTATTTGACTCATTGCCAGCTTGCAGACTTCCGCGAATCAGCCCGTTCAAAATAAAAACATTTCTCCCAGCCCCTCCAATTACAACCAATTCCCTGGAGCGAGTCTCATCGTGAGCAATGTTGAATATATTGTCAAAGTGGGGATGACCTTTCACTCTCATAGTTCCAAAATATTCGCCCAAATTCGGATCATTCACATTCACGCTTATGAGGAGGAGAAGTGGTGGTGTTGTTGTTGGGGGTGTGAAGATGATTCGGGCGGAAGGGCAGAAGGACCCGTACTGAACTTCGGTTTGGGTGAAGAAAAGGAAGTCATTTGTCCCCACCATCTGGTCCAGTAGTTGAATTTGAATTCTATTCTGACTACGCCGCATTCCCCCGAAATGTTCCATAATTTTCCATAATGTTCCATAATGTTCCATACGGTCTACTTCCATTTCAATCATATTGAGAGTAGAGTTGAAGATTATATTCATCACTTCCGTATAACAGAATGGAAGTTCAAAAGTGTGTGTTGAGTTGCGGGAGGTTGTGGTGATTACGAGTCCAACATCAGATTGAATTTTCCAGTGAAACCGCCCATCCCCTCTATTATCCACTCGTGTGTAGCTACCCAATTCCAATGTCAAATCACGCCTGTGGCATTCTGGCAATGACGGAATGGTAATCTCATCCATACGATACCGAGTCCCTCCACCCAGATTTAGAGCTGTAAGCTCACAATTCACCACAACGCTTTCCACTTCATTAGAAGCTCCAATGATGATCTCAAATCCATGTATGGCCAAAAATCCCATTTGATTGAAATTGACTTCCCTTTTAACTAAATCTATACGTACTCCGCCTTGGGATCTGGCTTCACTCTTTGCACCCGATAAATCCAAAGTGTCAATTCCACCACCGGCGTCCAGTCTTCCGGTCGGACAACAGCCTTGAACGACGAAAAGGTCATCCTCATCCCCGCCGCGGAAATCCACGTTCGTGTTATTAAATATGAACACGTTTTGAGATTGGGTATAGCCCCAAGCAATGTCCTTTCCCGGACTCAGTCTTGGCGGGAACATGTTGTAATGGAGCATAGTAGCCCGACGCTTGGATTTATCCGCTACTTTCAGACCAAAGGCATCATGGCAGAAGGACTCGGGTTTGGGAATGGCTTGGGTTTCCTCTTCTGGTGTCCAAATTATGGGTGGACAGAAGAGGCTGTGCTCACGACTGAGTTGATTTACGTCCGGAGACCAACGAGGTTGATAATATGATGGTTTGACTTGGTGGAGGTGAGTGAGGTCGACAATGGTATCTTCAGGAGGACCTGGCTTGGTAATATCGCAATTTTCGTTTTTGTTATTCTTTCCTACTGTAGGAACGAACGGGAAGATCCATGTTGTAGGAATGAAAGGTCTTACGCCGATCTTATCTTTTATTTTTAAAAGCGTTGGGGTTTCACATTTGTAGTTGGATTTTTTGGGAACGATGATAGCCGAGAATTGCTCATTTTGTACTAGGAAGCTGCTCATACTTTTCAAGAGACCTGTTTGCATTTGCTTATCATCCTTCAGATCCGTCAGATATGCGGAGAATCCTTGGAATGTTAACTTCCTGAACAGTTGGTATGCTATTTCATCCTCGGTAAGCGGTATGACTTTGTTGAGTGCAGCAATTTCATATCCAGCTTGAAATACTTCCACATACCGATTAATGACGAAGTCCGTGACCATTGTGACTGGTAGGCAAGGAGGACAGGCCATCCCTACTGCACTCAGCCCAATCGACACACTGCTCCCAATGATATCCAAAATTGCATTCCGTCCTCCGCATATATCCACGTCATCCACGCAGGTTGAGTTCTCAAGTATAATAATAAGGGCTGTGGCGTTGGTGCCGTCATTCAAGTACTTTTGCTCCATCTCACAGTTGGCTTCATTTGACCCTTTCTGTTTCAAACATTTGCGACTTTCATGTATACTTATAACGTCAAATACAATCCCCACCGCGTCCACACCAAATCCAATCAATTTCCCCGCTCCTTTCACAAAATTCTGATTAAATTTCCATATTCCTTTCGTTTTCCCAATTTTATCAAAATATTGACCCAATCTCCCGGCTCCTACCATGCCGACAGTTATCCCAATGCTCTTCACGTCCCCTTCTCTAATCCCTTTAGCCAAATTCCGGAACATAAATGCCTTGTTCATCGGGCCCATCTTCTTGTGTACCTTGTCAAATCCCGAATAGGCCTTGACTCCAAACTTCCGCACACTTTTTGGTAACCTTTGAATGACATTTGCGTTTATCGATGAGCCGATTTTGCTCAACTTTTGATCTATTGCTCGTTTGAGAGAGCCCAAGCCCACACCGATCTTACCGAAATTAATCACGTTTGTCTTTATCAACTTGTTATCGTTATTATTAGTATTGGGGTCACCACTGGTTTTACTTATTCCAGCCAGCTCATCCACAATATCACCGGACTTGAGTGAATTCTTGAGCTCAAGCGTGTCTTGGAGTTGGGCCTGGGCTGAGCCTTTTCCACCTTTCTTACTCTTCCCTTTCCTTTCATCATCCACGTCTTCATTCTTCTTTTTTTTCGGTAGTGACTTTCTGAGTGCACAAAGACAACAAGATTTTCCTCCAACGGATCTACGAGAGCTACCTTGTACACAAGCGAGATCGGCTGCTTTAAATTTTTTAACCAGGTCTTCCGCTTGCTTCCGTAACGGATCAACTGTCCCCACATCAATAAGCTCAACTCTTGCATTCATCTTTTTAATGAATTCTTCCGACTCAGTGATAAACTTTGTTTTATCATCGGACTTACTGATTTTATTCTTAATAAGCTCAATGGTCGTCTTCATAGATTCCACAATTCCGGGATAGATCTTGTCATATTCAGCTTGTACTTTTATTTTCAAATCCAATTCAGACAGATTTGGATTTTGAAGCTTGGTTTTAGCTGTTATACTTTCACGCAAACTCAATTCATTTCCTCGAACTTGCAATTCAAATGCTTTGACATACTCTCCCTCGCTTAATAGCTTCGCCACATGTGAAACGAAATAAGTGGATCGTATAACTCTGGCTTGGTTGAGCTGCTTGGAGTTGAGGTTGTTGGGTAAGGGCTCGCGCCAATGTTTTTCCAATACTTCCACATCTAGTTTCATTATTTTCTCATCCACGTTTCCTCCAGTTGAGATTAACTTTTCGTGAAGTGAAGTTTCCATCATTACTGCACCCATGTCGCCGGGCTTCAATTCCTTAACCTCTTTTGCGTGCTCGATTACACTTAGAGGTAGTGTATGATCAGCAGATGATACTTTCGCTTTGTTACCTGCGATTTTTTTAAGAAAGTCGAACGCACCTCCTAATCCCGTGAGCTTTTTGAAGTCAGCAGGCAAGAGAGAATTTCTAAATTTTTTTGCTTCCTCGAAAAGAGTATTTTTTACGTTGTAACCCTTATTGTGTATGAATGATCTCAGTGTTGAAAACCACTGTTTCTCGGTCTGGAATATTTTCTGTTTAAAACCCTGTGCAATTGATCGTTTTCCTCTGGGCTCGCCTTCCGTTCTAGAGTAGTACCTGTAATTGAGGTCATTAAAAACTTATATTAAATATGAATGTGCTTAATTATGATTATGGTATACAATTTTGAAATGCAAATTGTACTTTGGCGTCTCATAATAATGAGGGAATGTCAATGACGGATGTTGCTGCGGAGTTAGGAAGTTCCCGTATTTGTCAACAATAGTTTGATGGTATTGTAAGTCGGTATGTATTTCTGCAGATTGGACGCGCCCGATAGCCACACCTGCTGACATTAGTATCACAAGGAGGAAGATGACCAAGTTGAGGCTATAATTCAAAAAATAGGTTTGAAATTAGAATATTGAGATTTGAGCTTTAGGGTTTAAAAATGTAAACTCACCTCTTGTTCAGCTGCATGTTGAGCGATGATGGAGACAAAGTTTATCTTATTTAGCCTCGGGGTAGCAGTATCAGGTTGTCTGGTTCAGCTTTGTAGGTTAGATCACAAGTCAATCAACACGTTCATACTCAACCATTCCCTGCGCAAAACAATTTAATTAAAAATATAACAGCTTTCCAAAAACTTTCAAAAAATCAGTAGGAAGATAAAATCCGGTCCTGCTAAATTTTACAGAGTTTTGGAGATATGCAGCATTGAGCATGTACCATTTTTTAAAAAAAATTCTTGTGAAACCAGTATATACTTTACTAATAACAGCTGTACGATCTTGTAAGTGTAAAATATTTATTTGAACTAACTCTTGGCTTTCGGTTTGATTATTCGGCTGAACTACCGCGTGAATTATCTCATATTCTGATGTAAAAGTACATTAGCACTTGATTAATTTTTGCGTTTTGCAGAAGCCGAAGGACTAGCCCTTTACTTATAGCATAAATAATAATTCAATAACACGAGAAAACCCCCAAACCCCCGAAAATCCCCAACCCCTGTGAAAAACACGAAAACCCGTTAAATTGTATAACCCTAGAAAAACCCAAAAACCTTAAATCCGAGAAAAACACCAAAACACTTGTAAAATCCCAAAACCCTTAATAAAAACGTTATTACCAGAGAACAACCCAAAAACCTAAAATCCGAGAAAATCCCCCAAAAACCTAAAATCCGAGAAAATCCTCCAAAAACCCGTGAAAAATCCTAATCTGTGACAATAACCATCCCGTGAAAAACCCGAGGACCCGTGAAAAACCCCTAATATTAAAAAAAATTTGGCTTGCGCTCCACTTAACAGCAGAAAAAAGCTTTGAAAAAAAAAACTTTAATAATTAAAAAAAACTATTTAGCTGGCTCGAACTCCAACACATTACCTGCTCGCCTGCACGTTTACGGGGTTGAATTGTAGCGCACTCTAAATTTAAATAAAATTAATTTAATTAATTTAATTTAGGCAGTAGGGAAGATTTAATCCAACTCGGGCAGGAATTGAGTTTCACTTGATCTCACTCAGAATTCCGTCATAAGGCAAAAATAACAAAACTATTCTAAATCTGAACCAATTTAATTATTTATTTAATCTCGGACTCTAAATCTGTAAACAAAGTCGTAAGAAAACCTGCCTTCGGCAGCTCGGGACCATAAAGGCAATTACATACACCAGGCTATTACGACTGACTGATATCTAGTGTCATACCAATTTACACAAACTTCAATTCCTTGAATTACAAAAAATATATCTGCTTCGAACCTTTTGTGCGGTTTCATTGCATGAATTTCAAAAATTTTCAAATTAAAAAAAAAACTGAAAAAGCTTTCGCAGTTGCTACGAACCATTCTCGCGCTACGCTCTCTGAAGTTCAAATGGCCCGAGTCTCTGTTCTGTGATAGTATGTCTCTAGGTTATGATATTACCTAGTGGTGCAGTAAGTAGTGGCAGTAGATTAGACCACGTGGCCTTCGAGTGCAAGCTGCAAGCGCGAAGCGCTGCAGCGTAGCGCGAGAAGGGTTCGTGGCAACTGCAAAAGTTTTTTATTCAGTTTTATTTATAAATATAGGGATGTGTACAAAACTGTAATAATTACAAGAAGGATTTAATTAAAAGTCTGTGAAAATTGATATTAATTAGTAGTAATTAATAATGTTTTTTAGAGCATCCAATCAAACCGTTCCTTCATCCAAGCATTATAACTTTGGGTAATTTAGGTTTTATACTTTTTTAGACTTTATTTTAGGTTTTAGACTTTTTTTTAGACTTTTTAAAACTATTTAGGTTTAAATCTTTTTTTTATACTTTTTTACTTTTTTATACCTTTTTTTTAAAAGATTTTTTAAATACTTTTTAAAAAACTTTTTTTAGTCTTTTTTTTAAAAACTTAATTAATTAATTTAATTTCTATACACACCAATCATACAAAAAACATGTGATAACCCATGAATGGGATTTACACCACTATGCCTACTTAATTAGTCGTAATAATATTAATACATTGCATGAAATTACTCAATGTTAAGTCTAACTTTTTGTTTGTTTAGCAGAAACTCCTTCAAATTAATTTTAAAAGTATCAAATTCCATAACATAGCGAAACGTAGCATATCCATAATTCCCTTTGGGACGATAAGTAGAAGAAAAATCAGATGCAGATTTTGTGTTATAACTATGAATTTCACTATTTAATTTATAATAGTTTGCAAAGAAGTCAATAGGTTTTCCATGTCTAAGCTTATAGAATGTGCACAGGGTATTATAAATACACATTTCTTCTGGAAATAGCCAGTTTAATTGATTAGAACCGGTTCGAGGTCATAATGCCGTGGAACCCAATGCCGTGGGGACCTAATCCCGACCTCAAAAATCTTTAAAAATCTTAAAAATTCAAAAAAATTCAAAAATCTCAAAAATTTCAAAAATTTCAAAAAACTCAAAAAACGCAAAAACGTGTCCGCGAGTGCGATTCGCGCTTGCAGCTCGTAGTTCGGTGGCCACGTGGTGGACGCTTGGGACACATTACAGTAAAACTAAAAAAACTCAAAAATCTTATGAAATTCAAAATAACTTAAAAAACTAAAAAACAAAAAAACTCCAAAAATTTCAAAAAAATCAAAAAAATCAAGAATTTAATTTATTTAAACAAACGCAAAAACGTATTTAAAGATGCCACGAACCCTTCTCGCGCTACGCTGCAGCGCTGCGCGCTTGCAGCTTGCACTCGAAGGCCACGTGGTGAACGCTTGGGACGCGTAACAGTAAAAAAAATAAAAAAACTCAAACATTTCAAAAATTTTAAACATTTCCAAAATTTCCAAAATATTCTTTAAAAAACTGAAAAAAGCTTTCGCAGTTGCCACGAACCCTTCTCGCGCTACGCTGCAGCGCTTCGCGCTTGCAACTTGCACTCGA
>JAQFXY010001269.1:0-11526 GCA_034693865.1 Ceratophysella sigillata | reverse complement strand
ATTTTTAATTCATATACATTTGCAAATTATTGAATTCATGCCAAACTTGCGACCCTGTTCTTCAATCAATTTTGATTCAAAAGCATACTGTTTTGTTATGCAGATCGGCGATATTTAATTTCGCTTACAAATTATTGATTCGTCACTCAACGCCAGCCATAAAGCATCCAATTCAGCTTTATATGTGTACTTCATTTTGATGCTTGTTAAAACTCGAAATATGAAGTCCATAAACACATTATCGATATGGAAGTGATTTCCTGAAAAACTGTTAGGTTGTTTCAACTATTTGCCACGCTTTTATTGCAGGCAAGCCTATTCAGATTTGTAACTACCAAAAAATATTGCGTATTTCGAACAATGTTAATATTAAATCCGTAGTTCATTGTAACTGCAATCCAACGCAGAACTACAATTATTTGGGCTTTTGAAAAGCTTAACATTGTATATTGCCTGACCCGCAGATTTAAACTGATGACAACTATTTGAGTTTCAAATTAAATAAACGGCGAAGTAGTTATTTTTAAATTGAGATGAGCCAAGCCTAATTCATCATGCTGCGTGCGTACTGCGTTCTGTTTGTGCTTGTGGTGAAAGAGAAAACGAATAGGTAAATGACTTCCGGATGACCGTGTGTAACCTTCGCCTATATTCACACACCCAAGAACATTGGGCTCCTGTCTCATTATGCACAGTTCAAACACAATGCATATTTTGTTCTGGGGAGATAAGGTAGGACGTAGGCCGAATGGCCACATGGCAAGCTTTCTGTATCTGCTACGCTAATAGCATCTCCCAGTACTCCCATAGCTGACTCATCTCTGTCCACATCTCTTTGTTGCGTATTGTGCATTGTTACTACGCCCAGCTTGCTTGTTGTCTCTCGCCTTGTCTATAGCACAGCACTAAGTACAACTGATTGCAGGAGCAATAACAACAACAATAAAAAATGATCCTCTAACCAAAAACGAAGGTAAAAACTGGGTCGTTTCGTGAGTAGAATCGATAAAGCCTTCTCTACTTAAACCCTGTCTCAAGCTAAACGCCACGTTATGTCGTAGAAAGAAGGCTTCAAGATGAATCTACATGATTTCTAAACTTAGGTTTTAAGTAACTTTATTAATTCTAGTTTCCAAACGCTTTAATTACTCCAGTAATGTCCATATTTCGGAAAATCTGAAAACCCAGCCGGCCGTCGAAAATCTATTAGCTCAACTTAATAGCCCAATCTTACTTTAATACCTATTAGAAATTCAGACCAATGAGAAGCTATCCATACCTAACCTAACTGAAGGTAACCTGAACACATTTCACAATTTGCTGTCAAGGGTGAAAACAAAACGAAATCAGGGAGCTTTTTCAAGGCCACTTTTTCGCCGAGAACGTTTAGGCTCATTCATGCACCGGATTGACCCATAACTGAACAATGGAAAAGCGTGTTACGGCAACGCGACTAAAATGAAATATTTGTAGTAGGTACAAGTAAACTTGATTTTTCGGAGATAAATAGTTATTTCTGATAAAAAAAAATGACCGTATTAACTGTTAAACCGCCTGCAGCCTGAAGTCTGTACCCTTTTTATATAATCACGTTCAATCTCTGTATGCATCTTCCTTAACACATTTCGATCTAATCGAGCCCACAAAGCAGTACAGCTCATTAGCCAGCCTGATGTCCAATTTTTTTTATCCTAGCTGAAGACGACAAATTACTTCTGCTTTCTGCACAGACTAAAGAGAGTGGGCAAGCAGTAGAGGTAGAGATGAGATTTAAGATTCTTAAAAAAATTACAAGGAATTCAGCTCGGAACAGATAAGCTGTAGAAGATGAGTGGCTGAGCATATGTAGGCAGCGTGTCCCCACGTGTGTATTTATCTGGAATTTGGACAGATAGCAATGAACTTCACCTTCATTTCTATTATATTTTGGCTCCTGAATGAAAAAATACGAGCTCTGGGTCATTATACTCAAGACACGAGCAAAGACCAAAGTAAGGAAAAGTATTTCAAGGTATTCAGTTCCCTTTCCAAACGTCCTTGTTATTTGGAGTGAAATAAAAATAAAGTGAATGGGAACTGCACGTTTTTCCTCATCTCAGTCAGCTGCACTATCGTAGTCGTAGGCTTAACTTTCACAAAAATATATAATTATAGCGTTTTCATTCGTATCGGCGTTGAATAAGATGGGCAGATTACACACTTTGATAAATAATATTTTGAATCATCACTGTACGTTTAGTAAATATTAATATATTATAATATTAATTCCCTGCGACAAGTCTCCCCGAAAAGATGGCTTTACCCTTCGACCTCACACTGTGAACCAGCATTGCTTTCCCTTGGCACGAAGACGTCTATTTTAGACTAGTAGTGAATAAAAACAGACTTACCTAGGTAATTAAATAGTTGCTTGAAATGCTCTCTTATTGTAACTATTTTCTAAACATGATAAAATTAATTTCATTTAAACAAGATTATCAGTGGCGATAACGTAAGTGAATATTTTCTAATGAATGAATAAATAAACAAAATGTGGAACTAAATATAATTTTTACCGGGTTAACCTGTATTTGGACTGTACGTACAACAGATTGCACAGAATTGCTCACAGTGTCAGTGTATTCTTTAGCCATTGGCATTGGTGTTGGTGAAGGCGTATTCAGATGTGCTAATGATGATTGACTTGCTAACGAGTTAAATACAGCTTGTACGTACCTTCATCAAGTCCGGAAGGCCTTAATGCTTCGAGCGAAGAAATTACCTGAAAAATACTTATTCTGAAAGTTCCCTTGTTACCCTTTGACCTCTACGTGTAAATTATGTTTCCGATGGTGCTAATTAATTTGGGTTAGGCCAGATACATACCGTGGGATCGGATAACAAATATTAAAGTCAGATTAGGTTTACCAAAAGTATTTCATACGGACAACTTATTGGGACAAAACTAGTTCAGGGCTATGTTGGGGTTGGAGGGGTTTCGTAGGGAACTTCTTCCTAGTACCGTCAAATATATATTCTGAGTGAAAGAAGAAAAATGATCAGCAATGTACTATTTAAAGAGTTGCAAAAAGGGCACTTGAATTCACTTCCAATGATGTTTATCGGACTTTCAGCTCTTTGTTGTTTCATCAGCAGAGATTGAGTTTGGCTTATTAAAATAATAACTAGCTTTCGCATCGCAATCTCAACTCTTTCGGTATCTATTTTTAACTAATCTTAACTAAAACGAACTTGACTTTGCTAGAGGGAAGAAGGGCTTAAATGGGAAGATAATACCTCCCCATCGGCTCCAAACTTTCATAAAAACAAACATTCCTTTCTCTTTCATTTTCAATGAAGGGAAGATGAGCAGGCGTAACTATACGAACCACATACAATCAGATGCTCCCAGATCGGCGTAGAATGAAACTTGACTCATCCCAACGTCAATTAGCTAAAGACGAATAATTATATTGTAGCGTAGGGAATAGCACACGAACGAACAGATTTCATTGCCTCCTGTTGTCGTAAAGAATAGATACTTATCTGTAGACTAATTGTAACTGCTGGGGAATAATTTTATTTAACTTTAGCTGCAAATGAGCATGTGCTTTATGTTCTTTCCCGTATAATTAGAAGTTGAATAGAGGTACCTAGCTCACAGGGGGTTGTTCAGGACGCAGCTAAAGAGACGAGAAAGTTATTTCGTTGTATTCCTTCATATCCTATCCGTGATTAATGTTATAAAATCCAAGCCTTCTCGTAATCTGCCGTTTCCTTCGATTTTTAAGTCTGTCAGGCGCGCCCCCGCTCCCGCCTACGCCTAACTAAGCCCTTAAACGTGAACTTCATTACAGTTTGTATGAGTTCCTAGGCCGAATTAACCTGCTTGTTTTTAGCGAAGCACGTTTATCCTTATGAAGCACTTTCAAATATATAGTCTTCATAAAAATTGTAATGTAAATTGCCAACAAACGTGCTGTGAGCAGGTTTGTATATATTTGCACAATTAATATTAGCTTTAACAACGTTACGTTTCTAGCATACAATTTCAGAAGTGTATAGATAGTAATAACTAGCGTCGGTATCGGTTAGTGTAATTTGTGGGTAGGACATTCTTGAATCATGTTTTCACTGAAAATAGTTAAAGATAAACAAGCAAGGGAAATGTAACATCCCGTTCAAACTGAAGCTGAGAGCAAATTAATGGAAATATTGGTGGTCTACGCTTTTACGTTCAAATACATTTGACTGTGACGTACTGCTTATCTGGTTAAAATGGACATTTAAGTGCTGTTGGAAGTTGATGGTCAAATATTAATACTGAACATTGTCACCTGAAGAAAAGTGAAAACATTGCAACTGAAAATTGGAAAACGGGCCTGGGCCTTAAAAAGTAAACAAAATGTATAGTATCTTACGCCAATAATAATATTTCCTTTGTTGGAGGTGTGCCACATTCACAAAGTTGCATACCAATTCAAAACGGTCAACATTATTACTTACCGTTACATGACAAAGCTCTGTTACAGGCAAAAATATCCTGACCATAAATTCAAATACCTAGTTTTGCTTGCTTCAAGCTCAGAAATTTAAGCATATAATTTGCCCACACTTTCAACTTCCGATGGTTTTATATAAGGTACTATTATCCAGTTCAAAAGTCGGCGTGGATAATAATAATGTGAAATAAAAAGTTCAAAAAATAAAGTTCAGTAGTTTTGATTGCCTACGCTGTGAAACTAAAGGTATTTCAACTATTCAAAATACCGTTACGCTTTACGCCATATAAAACAATATTGTATGAAAATTGCCTTGCTCGGAAAATTGGACAGACTACCTTGAAGTCCGTGAGGGTAAAAATGCCAAGCGGTCAAGAAGTCAAGGGCTCGTCAAGGTCTTCAGACAATTTACCGTTAGTACGAACTATTGACCTCAGAAATGTGAAATCCTTCCACACATGCATACATACATCAGTGGGATTTTATAGATTTATGGACTTGTTCAACAAAGGAAAATCCCTTTTACTTTCTATGTTAAGCCTTTAGGCCGTAATGCACATTTATAGCTTCGTCTATTGTCTGAGTACCGTCCAATACTGCACGAGGTACTTGCTTATACATATATACCTACTACTTCTGTAGAGACGACTGCTGCATGCATACGATATTGAATGCAAGTGTTTTACGTTTTGTGTGTACTTCACAGGAATAGCCTACTTACGTGTAACACAGCAGAGGACGATGCCCGGCCTAAAAATAATAACAATAGAAAACCACTTTTTCAAGTTCACTAAGAAGGTAAAAATCATTCCATTTTTACGACAATACAGCCTGACGATGTCTATTTTGTATATCCGCTTAACCCGTTTTACAAATATAATCTTTAAGCAAAGGTAACTGTAAACTCACGAGGACCCTGCTTAATTGAGCAGTCTATTTGTGTAGGTATTTCTTATTTAAAACTGAAAACTTCCATTTTCCGTTGGACACGTTTTATAAATGAAAGCGAATGGCTTGGACGGAAATGTGTGCGGGTGCTTACCTTAATAAAAGTTAGGTTTAGTTCTCAGTTTCATTCCGTTTGAATAATGATGAGTGCTTAGTTCCACGCCATTACAATGGAGCTGGGTTATCCCGTTTAACTATTTACTATTATAAAACCACACTCACTTTTTACTACTTTACGTAAAAAATGGAGCTCCTTAAAACACTGCCGCATTCACAGGATTAGCTTGACACACTCGGACTCGGTTCTACGAATTCGCATTGCCACACTGCGAAGCTTGTAATCTTAATACTATGTATATTGATACTTGAGACTAGAATTTTCGTTTGGACAATACACCTTCCGTAACTCTTATAATGGGCCTGAATCCGTATCAAAATTCATATTGATGGATCTGATCTTGATAGGAGGGTTCGTAATACTGTACTGTACGGATTCTCGTAAATCCTGCACGTAACCCTTCGGGCCCTGGCAGACGAGGGGCCACTTCGGTGGAATGGGTCAGTGATATCGGATGGTCCCTTCGGAACGCTTTCTGCAACTGTCTCGTTCTTCGTCCTAACAATTACTGAATCTGATCAGAAAACCCAAAATCCAAAGCAGTAGTAGCCGGCCAGTACTTAGGATCTTGTGCGTTATACGCCGTAACAATCGTGAGTTGACGACAAAAACTCTCACTGCTGCTCAGGTGAGTGCATCAGGCGAGAGGCTGAAAAAGGTGGTCTCTGGGCTTCAATTACTCCAAGGTATGGGAACTAAAGTAAGTGACTAGGCTACATGCTACAGAAATACTTCTCTGGCTAAGGGGATAATATTATAGTCCATGTGCCTCTCTTAGCTGTTCATCAAGTGGAGTTTGAGATATTGTTGGGCTTAAAACTGTCCAGGAACAACTTTCACTTTGGATTCGAAAGGGTTCAAAATTCAAACAGTTATATTCTGTTCGGCATAATAGACTGTTCGCATTTCACATGGAGCTCGCTTGTCTGGTTCAAGTACCTGTTATTCGACCGAATTTCCGTATGCGGTGTATTTATATTGCCGAATATGGAAATGAGGACAAACTACGTTTGTAACAATGCCTTGTTTTTAACGGAACTGGGTCCTTGTTGTAGCATTTTTTAATTACTTTGGGATATACAGCAATAATTCTATTAAAAGCGCACTTCTTCTGTTGATTCTACGGTAAGCTTTAAATAGCTGTGGTTTTCTAAACCACGACAATAAACATTTGGGAAAATATACGGAAGGTTAATATTGACGCCGTTAGGTGAAAAACCAAAACTTAAAAAGAAATCTGAAGTCCTATTGTAATAGCATTGTGAATCGGCTTTGTGTAAAATATTATATATGGTATTTTCCGGACACTTTAGGGTGGGTAAATGGCTAAATGGTTACGCAACACAGAAATTAGCATACGGATACAAATACAAATATGCAATCCACTTAGCGCCTACGGTTGACCTGTGCTACTTTTTATACATGCATCAGCGTCAGGCTGAAAGCGAGAGTACTTCCTATTCCCATTAGAATTAATACCAATTGAATTAGTACCCAGAGCTAAATAAAAACAAATGAATTGAAAGTTTCTTAATTAATATGAATAATTCACTGAGGCATAGATCCAAGCCAATCCACAGCCCAGCCCGTGATTAACACGCCATTTCATTAATACTCTCTAAAAATGTAAAATGAAAATAATGGAACCCGAGCTTCACTATCCTCACGCATGTTGAGCATACATCTGCCTTCAATTCTGCCAGTTGCATCTTGCAGCGTAAATCATAGAGATTATTCAAGTATGTATGTATTATTATTTTGTGATGAATGATACGCTTTCCTTGAGACGCATCACAACATCTTTCAGGATGATGATAAGAATTAAGTGTGCCATACCATATCGCTGAACCCTGCCAACGTCTTACGTCGTGTGCAAGGAACAAACATACCAACCAGCCGTTTAACATGAGTTTAAACAACATAAAACAAAACCAACTAATTTATGCTACGTTTTCTCTTCCTCTGCTCAGAGCAAATACACTTTTGGCGTAGATAGATGTACAATACCGTAGTCGTACCCTCGTAATAAATAATTAAAGAACGACTAAAGCAGACACAAAGATTACAAGGAGTATTGTTTGCATGCTAGTTTCATTTTGAGTAACCAAACCACTCATCAGTCAGGCGTAAGCGTAAATGAAAGTGAAAGAACCCGGCGGAAGGTGTGGAATGATTACGCATCCAACACAACGGGGTAACGCCAGTTCATTACATCGATTCGTCTTAAGTAATCATAATAATGAATAACAGGGCCTTTTTACGTATTGCAATGTAATGTAAACTCGACGTTTTCCCTACAAAAACAAAGGAAATACACGTTTTTTTGCCATCAGGATTTCTACATCCATAAACTTGAAAGAAATCAAAATCAAGTGCAGAGAGGTCATCGAATGTGAAAGTTGATCTCTCGTTCATTATCATTCTGGCGAATGGCTTGAGTTGGCTGCAGTCATGCCGATTACAATGAAACATGTCTCTATAACTTTCAATAAACCATTATGATTACTGATTATGTAGGAAGGACGGAAGGAGGAGGGGTAGAATAGAAGTATGTCCTAACAATGCAAAAAAACTCATTGGACTCGTAATATTATGGACTATGGGATTTTCCTGTTTTCTTTAATTTTAATTTCTTCCGTTTGCCACTTCCCTTATTAGAAATGAAAATGAACCTGAACGAGTTATCATATTGGCCACGCAAAAAAGAAGATACAACAACGCTGTGCTACTGTCATTGGTCACTGCAATCGGAAATGAGTTATTACAACTACAAAATGTGCCTCTGAGAAAGGTCAGAGTTGACTTCAACTTGACATTTTCTAATGGAAATATGGCATAATTACAGTCATGGATTGGATTCTGTAAAATTATGATAATAACACGACTACCACTACCATAGCTGTAATCTAACCTCAGACCCAAATGCTACAGCGTCACTGGGTCGTTGTGAGTCAGAAGTTAGAAATCAGCAGGAATCATAATAAGAGAAAACTGAAGAGCTCATCTCGTAATTTCCCTTCAAAATACAAATAAAAATCTTGGCTGATTTTATGATCTCTGCCACCTATTACGTCTGTGGCTCGTACGTTGACTGAATAGCCATTTATTTTGTTATATGCATGCCAAAATGTGAGAATGCACTCAGGTGTGATTAATGGAATGGATGATGCGAGATTACGTAGCCAAGTCAGCAGAGCAGCAGTAACGCACCTACGCTAATCTGTGTTATCATATGAGACTGTAACCCAATATTACCCTATGACGTGCGATGTGTGATTCTTGGCGTCAAAAATTATTTATATATATATATATATACCACTCTATGTTTAATTTCAACATAACCTAATAATTTAAAAAATTAAAACTGGATTTTCTCTTCAGCATGCTAGACCATAGACAACTGTTATGTGAAGATTACATAGTTGGCTTTAGGATTCTAAGTATGTACATAGATATGTGTATTTATTCACAACTTGCATCTAAATACTTTTCCTAAGTATTTGTAGTGCAGGTTGCAGGGCTATTCGTGTTTTGTATCTTGTATTGTACATGTAGTTATTTACAACCCAAGATTAGACACAAGGACGTAGAAAACGAAATCGAGCACGCAGTTTCCCCATGCTGCAGTAGTGCAGAATGTACTTACTTTTCTATTTACTATTATGTTACGCGTAGCCTAAAGGACTGGAAAAACAGGTAAGAGGTAAATAGGACTTTGTAGTGCGACCTCCGAAGTCAAGAAGAATTATTGAAAGATCCGTCATCTTTCATCTTCTCCGATGCTCCAATGCAAACCCAATTTAAGCCCTGAATTTAAGAGATATTTTTGGAAAAAGGGCATGCATTCCAGTCCAAATTGGACAACCATACTACTACTAACCTAGTGCCTATGCACTTAACAAAACCCCAGAAGTCCCTTGACCTAGATTCTCGACATGAAACCCAGGAACCGAGAACAACGGACGAGTGTATAAAAATAGACAAATACCATCTTGTCTGGCTGGATTCAAAATGAAAGTAGAAAAGTCGGACAAGTTTCATTTTCATTATATATATATTATAAATGTACGTCTTGCTCCGAGACATCTAAATATTATTTCGGGCTCAGGACAAAAATACATTTGGCAAAATTGGAAAATGATTTTTATAAACATTGTTTTCTCGGGTCTCAAGAAGGGCAAATAATTGTGCACATTTACATTTGGGAAAACATTTTTCCACCCGCAAAAAATTGACTTCTCAGGCAAATCTTTTTATATGTATAGGCTAGGTTAGGAATCTGCCGGAAATGTCTCAATATTTGCCTGAAAACTCTAATATTTTGAGGGACGACTAATTACAAGCCTTTACATTTATACAATCAGTATCCTGAAAAGAAACGCGAATGCATAAAATATGAATAAAATTATTGTAAATTCATAGCAAACACAAAAAGTAAACAATGGCAAAAGTTCCTCCAAGCTCCCTTGACTAATCGATTCAAATTCGAATGCTTTCGGCGAACCTAACCTAAGAAGTGCAGTTCAGTTATTCAATTCAAAAGTTGGACAAAGTTTTTAGCCTTCATTCCATATTTCAACTTCTAACCGGCCAAGCCAAGAAAAATGAGATGTTGGTAACACAAATTATAAAAGAAATAATAACATCATGGTGTAAATGAAATTCCTTGAACAAAAGAAAGTGAATTATGAATGAAATGACTGATTCTATGCCGATTCCGCCCATAGTCAATTGTGCCTGGGCAGTTGCACTTGCTATTGATTTGAGATATCACAAATTATATAAATAATAATAAATATATCATTTCTGTATTTGTATCAATGTACGCAAGTAAACTTGTAAAATGCATCATTTCGTTTCTTGTGGGAGTTCTCAATTTCAACTCTCCAATGTCCAAAGATTCAAGTTTCGGATGCATTTATGTAGGTAGGTTGATTGATTCGTGTAGGATAAGTTGAGTGCTGCTCTGCTTGCCTATGTTATCTATTCCGTGCTAAATAGTTAAAAAAAAAGTCAATTATGGGCCAAATAAAATGTTTTGTGAAACTGAAATAATTGTCTACGACTTATTACAACGTATCATCAATGGTAACGGTAATCGGATTGATCGTTGAAATTGAAAAAATGTTGAAACTTGCAAGTTTAAATATACATGAAATATTATATTGTATTTGTACTTGTATATATTTAGCTTATATTGTATATCAATAGGCCCAGTTTGAATTGGCGATAGGCGCAACTGTCCATACGTACAACTGACCACTGACTATATGACCAAGCACACTTGACTCCGCTGGTTAATTGATATGACTGTAATTAAGTAAGGCAGGCGCTCCTTTATGTACGTACACTTCTCTATGAACATGAACTCGCCTAAATAGTATAAATAAATCATCGAAGATGAAGAAATATATATACTGGAAAAGCAAGCAAATGAAACAATTCCCTGAGGTTAAGAACCCTATATACGTGAGCATTCATGAATTAACGATGGGATAAAAAATGTTTAAATATTTGGAATATAATAAAATAACATGAAAGCAGGGTTGATTATACACAAATACATTTGACCAGGCGCATTTGATCGCGAACGGAAGGGATTTCGGTAAAATACAGTAAAATGGGAGTATTTAATGAAATCCGACTGAGCTCTGTTAATGGACTCGAGACAAGGACGAGATGGGAATGATAATTGGTGACGATGATAACGCCTCGGTCTTGTTCTTAATTCTTAACGAACGAATTCTTCTCTACCGTTGATGGCTACACGAAAAGTTGCTTCGAATATTATTCTACAATTAAAATACTACGGACGAGCCTAACCCAACTTTAGTAAAAGACATTCGTCCAGGATGTAGTCCTGGCTCATCGGTCTAGCTCTTGTGTTGGCACGATTTTTTTTAAGTCGTCTAATACGAGAATCTATCTAATCGATTGAGACAGGTTTGGAATAGCTTGCGGCCTTTGCCACACTCTGTT
>JAQFXY010001268.1:0-11528 GCA_034693865.1 Ceratophysella sigillata | reverse complement strand
TTAATTGGAAGTAAGATTTTGAGCATTAAATTACATGTAATTCCAAATTACATTTTGATGTAATTTGCCCAGCCTTGGAATTTAAGTCCTTAAAACTCGAGTTTTTCAAAGCAAGTTGACACACAGCATACGCCGTGGCGTGGTCCACAAGAAATGTTTGCGTACCACCGCACCGTAGTGTAATAGAATCTTAGCTCACTAAAAGTTATGAATTATCACAATCTCGAACAGGCCTGACAGTCAGTACTTTGGTCGGCCTCTCTTGAACATCCAGAAGAGCTGGAGCTAGAGCTCACATAACAATCACGACGTCCGAGAGTGAAGTGAAGAAGAGCCTGAGCGTGTCCTGCCTGACAACTGGCTGACGTTGAACGGTGGAACATCCAGTCACGTCATTAAAGTCATTTAACTCATTTACAGTCACTCCGCACGTGTGCTAACCACCAAACCTCCAATTCTTCGTCTTTCCGGTGCTACCCGTTCAGTGAGTTAAAGGTTCCAAATTACCAAATAAACACAGTTCATGTCGCAAAATTAGTTTTATTGTCATAAATATTGGGGTTTAAACTCTCTTTGAACACTCCAACTAGTTTAGGCTTATGTTTGGTTCACCCAAACGCCCGTACGGAGGTATTATATTAATTGAATCCATCCAGGTCACGGGTCGAGTTAGGTTAGCCATTTAGTCGTTTTCCATTTTCTGAAACACCATAGGTTCAGCTGGGTTGAATTAAGGTAAAAACTCCGTTCATTTGCAGTATTTTATGTGTTTATCCTTACCGTAACGCACATGAAACGAGAGTATAACCATAGTCAAAGGGTTTACTTTACTTATACATAGATCATAGATGCACGGCTTTCAAAAATAGGTTATTCAGTTGTAAAAGTAACACTTACTTTTAGATCTTACAGTATAGGGACCAAGGTAAATAACATTCTACTTTCTTTCCTAGGGCTTGAAATATGGCGTCGCGAATTTGCCGATTGTACCGTGTGTCCCTCACACAAACTAGATCTCAGTTAAAAGCCTGGAAAAGTGGAGCCGGCATGGTGCATTTCACTGGACGGGGCTTAGCCACGATGCATGGAACTGCAAAGTTGAGTAGTGTGACGATGCGAAAGACTGAAAGATCTACTCTAGCTGGAGAAAATTTCCGAAGCTTTCATGCATCAGCCATGCTACAGGGTAAGGGAAGGGATTGTACTTGATTGCATAATATTGCTGTAACTTATTTAATATTTGATAACAAGTAGCTGGACATTAACATGAGTTATACTTTAACCCACTCTTTCTGTACAAATACTTACTGCGTTTTTCTGCTTTCGTACAGGCGTGACTTCAGTCAAAATGCCGTCGCTCTCTCCAACAATGGAAGAAGGTACTATCGTCGCTTGGATGAAAAAGGAAGGGGACAAAATATCTCCTGGTGATGTTCTTTGTGAGATTCAGACGGATAAAGCCGTAGTGTCGTTAGAATTTGACGATGAAGGAATACTTGCTAAAATCCTGGTTTGTTAAAAATGTTTTTAATTCAGTTGATATGTAATTTAGGTTCAGCATCATAGAAACATTTATAACCAGAAGCATTTACTTATTGAATTCACTGCTAAGCTGTCTATATGTTAAAAAATAAGTAAATTATGTCGATATATGTATATATTATGCCGGCCATGAGATATTTTCTCAATAATATTACGAACTATTCATAATCTGCTCTACAATTTTGCCTTTTCTTCGTTCATCCGTTTCAGAAACCAGCCGACTCCGGAAATATTCGTGTAGGATCGCTTATTGCTGTTGTCGTTGACGAAGGACAGGATTGGCAAAATGTAGAAATTCCCAAGGAAGATGTGGTCGCACTTCCTACTTCAAAAGCACCAGCTTCGGCAACTCCAAGCCCACCTGTTAGTGCTAAGGCACCAGTACACGACTTAGACGGACCTCCAGCTTCAGAAGTTCTTTTAGGTCCTGCTGTAAGGAATCTTCTGAAACAGTACGGATTGAACTTGACTCAAGTCCAGCCTACTTCGGGCTCACGCAATTTGGTCAAAGGAGATGTGCTTAGGATTGTGAAAGAACAGAATCTGACACCAGTTACTACTTCTGAGGCGGGTGAGTATATTTCATCCGTAATTGAACCTGATATGTCGCAATTATGTTTGTACCCTGACAGTGTTTGAGTATACTAGTATAAGTATCACTGAAACTCACATAGCATTCTCTCAAATTATTGTCAACCTTAATTCTAATCCTTAAGACATTTAAGACGTTTTTTACCATACAAGAACACATTTCAAGGTTTGGTTTGAAATTCAATGTATACTAACTATTTGCTCTAAAAGTGACAGCAAATACGTGGGTAGGGTATCCTTTAAAATATAGTTTTAAAGCTTTTGTCTTAACCTTAATCTAACCCGAAACCCGAATAGTATTGTTAAATGTATTCTTTCATATTCCGCAGATCGATTTTTGCTAGATACTTAAGTAGTTTCAACTACTGGAGATTAGACTTTTTTGGTGCAAATAACTACAATTTAATTTTTTGCTAAAAAGATATTTGCATTTTCGACGTGAACATTTATTGCATATAACAATACTGACGGGCATAAACCTGGAACCAGAGTCCAGATTTCAATAATTACGAATGTCATAAACCGTAGTAATTTATTGAATTTCAGGAAAGACGACTGCTGGCTCAGGCCCGTCCAAATCCGCCGCTGGGAAAAAAGATGCACCTGCTGCATACAAAGATTTAGAGATTACCAACATGCGACGGACTATTGCTAAACGTCTACTGCAGTCTAAGGTAAGTCACAGTCAAAATAATTCAATTTAATTCTAACATACTTGTTTAAAATTCATAATCAACCAAACAAGTACTTATTGGGTTTAATGATATCGACGAATTACGTTCCTTGACTTTGTTTCCAGTCCACTATCCCACATGCTTACATAACAGCTGATTCGAAGATAGACCATATCATTAACTTAAGAAAACGAATGACGAGTGCTGGATTAAAAGTGTCAATAAATGATTTTATCATAAAAAGCGTGGCAAACGCACTGGGAAAGTGTCCATCTATAAATATTGTATTGGAAGGAACTGAGGTAAGTACAGACACTATAATAGCCTATTTGTCATCTTGAGTATTTGGAATGTGCCTACTTAACCGTGTTCTAAATCCTGGATGTTTGTTTTCAAAGGTTGTTCATAAAGGACAAATTGACATCTCAGTAGCAGTTGCAACCGAATCGGGTCTCATAACTCCGATAGTCACGGATGTAGCCGGAAGGGATATCCTCGAAATATCTGAGAATGTCAAGGAATTAGCGGAGAAGGCGAAGAAGGGCAAGCTGCAACCCCACGAATTCATGGGTGGTACCTTTACGTACGTACAATATTTGCACTCATTATTTAAATCTATTTGCGAACTTGTATTAATCTGTGCTCTATGCCAATATTATAGAATTTCCAATCTGGGAATGTTTGGAATCCATCACTTTACTGCCATTATCAACCCGCCGCAATGTGCAATTCTTGCTGTTGGAGGAGGTCACACATACTTAGGTAAATTCAGGATTCCTATACTTACACTATCAGCAAAGCCGTGGCAAATCATTATATTGTATGACCATATAATGCTCATACGAGTACAATACATATCTATACTTTTTAATGTTTTATTTTTTTACGTTGAACAGATGAAGCAGGAAATCAAAATACCCGACTCCAGACAACACTCTCATACGACGCTAGAGCAATTACTGAAGTCAATGCTTCCAAATTCCTTGCGCATCTAACACACGAATTAGAGAACCCTAGTGAAACTTCAATGGGAATTTATGACATTGACAGTCGTCTAGAAATTAAGAATTTAACTTCGAGTTAAACAAATCTCTAAGTCATTAGAAATCTAAATGTAATTAAGAAAATTCAACAACCAGTGCATACCAGAGCCCTGACATTTGTTAATTGTTGGCTTTGAAACTTTAAAGCTTAGCCCCAAACTAGAAACACTATCTCGCTATGAAATAAATCACTCAGAACGTTCAACGCTAGCTAAAGGATTTTAAAATATTTGGACACATGTATACACACAGGAATACAACGGTTGACAAAAAACAGATAGGCTTTTGTCTTAGTCTTGATTTTCGATTTGACGGATGTCACATCGGAGTGCTTCTACGAATGCATTAGGTCATTACTTTTGTTTCAATTGTCAGACAGTTTTAAAGTATTGGCAGAAGTAACTAACCTTACTAAGATTCATAGTAACTTAATTGGCGTGACTAGTGACTGAATAATGCCACAGCTCAAGTTTCTGCGTAGCTTTATGATGACAAGTGACAAATGTCACGGTTCCCTACTCCGAGTGAAACGCAGTGGAGGTATGCACAGGTTTCTTGTAGTCAACACTGCTTACGAAACCTAACTTTTAGATTAACAAAACAGTTAATTAATTAAGTGATGGAATAAAGTCATCTCGGCTTGTTTGTTTTGAGCTGGAAATAACTCAGAATTGATTGACTGGTTTTAATTTTACTGTACGGAAATAGACAAATAGTATAAATATCACGGATGAAATAGTAGAAATATCACGGAATCAATGAACGGAAGAGCATAGCGATTTCAGAAGAATCTTTTGAGAAATATGTAGGAGACGACGCCCATGAACATGAGGAATGCGAGTAAAATTAGGAATTTGTCCGTCCATTCTCTCCGACCGTATTTGGTCAGAAGGGTTCGGGCGGTACCTATGGTTGAGCGCTGGTCCAGTAACTCATTCTGAGTGTCTTCAATTCTGGAGGACGATTGACCTGGATAAAATTAGACGATTAATTATCCCACTGTCAGAAGTAGATAGATTCACGAAAATGTTCATAAGCTTCCAATCTATAGATATAGATTTGCAGATATTCAGCATTAAACGCGATCTCAGTGCTCATAATATAATACAGTTACAAAAAATGCAAATGAGGATTTCCTCTAGATGCAATACAATGCCGAGAAGCATTCGGTTCAAATTGAATAACTCAAAAAGGAACGAATAATTAATTGAATGGAAGGACATTTCCCAATTTCATATTCCTACTCCGTTAAGAAGTTCTACCTTCAGTAAGATTAATCTAACCCAAATCAGTACAGTAAAGTTTAATGATAGAAACACTAACCGAGCTGTTCCAGAGTTGCCGAGCTCCGATTCACAGTTTCAATGAGAAGAGCTCGAGAGCGAGCTAGTGAGTCTGTCGTGTGTGTAGCAACTTGACTGGCCACTTCCCCCCGTCTCCGAACTCTGCAATATTTGGATATTTGTATAATTTAGTCCGTGCATGTCTTTTCATATAATTTATTTTATTTTTGTTATTTTTTATAAACCGTACATATATTTTAACCATATATTGTATATCATATGTAGTAAATAATGCTATGTTAAGTAAGTACGTTTGGCATTGTATCTTGTATCCAATTATCAATTCTAAATTACTTGATCTCGTTGTCTTCATACACGGAAGTGGGGGTGATTCCAGTGAGTAGGTCGGATCGTTCTTTGGCCTGAGCTGCCAGCCTCCGTTCACGTAGAACGGCATTATAGGATTGGACTCCTCGGTCCATCTCAGCTCAGAGAATGCACAGAAGCTCCTTCCGTAGGACTTCTCAGTGCTCTAGATTTATACCAATTACAATCACCAATTGAATTGCCAATAGTGGAATACGAAGGTTCTACATACACCCAAATTAATCAAATTTAATCTTGCCAATCAGTACAAAATAATCTTATGCAAAGTTTTCAAACATTACACAATCTACCGCTTGTGTGCAGTTGGTCGAGTTCAGTAAATAGTCTCACGTGTCAAGTTCTAGCTTATCTTGTATATGTACTGTACGTTACGTACAGTACACAGTACATGCATTTTATTCTGAAGTGAAGTGATTGCATTATGCGATCTACCGAAGCAACAATTTCGGTAGACCGCACACTGACCCGTCGTCAGTATATGGGTATGGGGTACCGCCTTTTTTAGTTTTCTGTTTTCCAGTAGATCTAACACTGGTGACCATCAGAGCATATCTTTTCGCTTCGGTAATGCTTTTAAATATTCATTTTAAAAGGAACATCAAAACCTGATGTAGATAGTTGATAAGTTTTAACAAATACATAGGTGTTCAGAATATATATTTCGCTTCGGCCGAACCAGAAGCTAGCAATTTTTAAACTGGTTGAAGTCAAAGCAGGGCCAAAGCTTTTTTACACTTCACCTTCGAGAAAGATATCTCCTTTGTTGCCACTGTCTGTGGAAGCGTCTGGAATATTGATTGCAATATCAGTGTAAGGAAAGCTCGTCTCAACCTGGTTTTGGTTACAAGATGTTTAGAATCTCCCGAGGTCCGAATTAATAAAGATATTGTTTCTTAGGCAAAACTGGAGTTAATTTAATGCTTCAAATATTTTATTTAATTTCCAAGCCTGAATGCGTCTAGATCTTTAGCACAAAAAAGTCCAGTAAGGAAATAAGTTTTATTTGTTTTTTGCCTTGTGTTAAAAAATTCCTGTAAAAATAAGAGCAGGTCCGGGGCACGGGCATGCATGGTCTTGGTGACCCTACCACCGTTGCTACGGCTCTGCTGGAGACTGGTTTGCGCGTACACACAAATTACATTTATCTTTTAAAAATGCAATTTGCACTTTGCAGCAATACTAAATAGGTACATGCTAATGCAACATGCTACGCTACATAGATATCTACCTAAATGCATGCATAAATATTTAGATATCTACCTGCATGCATGCATACATAGGTAAATGCTTTCTGCATGATGCATGACGCCTACCTTTCACCTTTCCCTTTACTTTGAGGGATGACGGTTTTTCCTTTTCCTGGTTTTTCTGCATCTTTGCGGCCAGAATAGAAGAGCAGAGCACAGCAGAGGAGAAGAACAGTGAGTTGTGGCTTGGGCTCTGGTAGCACAACACTTACCACATTCATAAGGCAGAGAGAGAAGCAAAACATGGCTTGGAAACAAGGTAAGTACTCTTCCGTCCGTCCCTACTTGGAAAGAAGAGCGAACTGCACTTAACGCATTTAGTGAAGAGGCAGCAAGAGTAAGACTAGTGTTAAAATATATGCTATGTGAGTTACTCGATTAGCTCTTTTCATGTGTGCATGAGTTTGGGCGGGGAGAAGGATGAAAAGTCAACGGACAAGCCGTCGAGTCTCAGTTTAGTCAACACTGAACACCTTCGCTCTCCTGCTGTCAGACGCCTGTTCTGTGTCCACTGAATCCGTTTCGTCACTACTTTTGGAGAGGAATTGTGTCCAGTGACAGGGAAGGGAACGAGTGTCAAGTCAGTCTCAAGTACGCACAGCTCAGCCCACTATTCCTTCATCTCCAGCTTCTCATTTCCATCCAGCCGACTCGGCCATGGCCTGAGCCAAATTCTCATCTAGAGGGTAAGTGTCAAATTATACATCATATATCATAATCATAATCATAACACGCAGGATTAGGAATGCGAGCATGACGCATGTCACATGTTATTTAGTAGTAGACCTCAAGTGTCGCTATACGCGCCAGAGAAAATTCCCTGTTATAATTGTCCAACTAAAGCCGGAGATCAGTGCACGTCTGCTGGATTGCGGCTAAGAATATCTATGAGTGAGAGATTTATAATGAACCTATATTCGGAATCTGCATGAAATTCTACGTTAAGTAAATACGTGTGATTGAGTATAAGTTCATTGCCATGCGCGGTCAATTGACCAATTCTTTCGGGAAGACAGGTATAATTGTCGGAAATTTAAAAAACCAGTATATAATTCAAACTACCTATATATATTTTACCTTGAAACCATGAATATGATCCAGAAATCGAATTCAAAATTCTAATAAATTGTACTTATTTCACACCTCAATTTAAAAACTACGTATATATGGTCTAAATAGTTAGTTTACATCACAATAAATACTAAAGAAATGAAATTACTTAATGAATTTTTCGTGAATATATTTTATATAAATTCCTTTATTCAGGCTTCCCCGTGATTATATATCGACAAGCAAAAATAAGCGAATATATTTACACTTTATATTATGCATTTTTTATTTTCGTATTTTTTTATTATTTACGACTTACGACAATTTGTCATGATGATAATTTGAATTGTCCATATGATATTTTTTTGAATTGGGTCAATTATACCTGTCAGGCGACTAGTCATCCAAAAAAGTAGGGCACACAATTTTTGGCAAAAAATATCGGGTAATTTACCTTGAACTGGTCATGTGTTCATCAGTAGCAGCGTCTCTCGTGAGCTGTCGCGCCAAATCGTAAGAAGTTACATCATTACATGTTAGAGTTTAAATTAAAAATAAAATAAAATAATAGGACTTATTAGTGGAATGAAAGTTATTGTCCAATGACATAACAGACATGTTGTAAAACGTGTATTGTGATTGTGAGACGGAAATAAATCGATAAATACACGCGTACCGCGTAGGTACACCATGAAATGCTAAAGCTCGTTGTTGGTCTTAACCTACAACTTGCGTTTGCGTTATAATAACGCGGACTATGAATATGAATGACTATTGACTATTGTCAATTGTAATTATAAGTCATCAGCTCATCAGGTGTAAAGTGTAGTGCAGTGCATGCCATGCGTGGAATATCCTAAAAATTCAAGGCTTGAATGTCATATTTGAGCTTATTTTATTGAAAACTAAGAAATTAACATGTTTATAATTTATTAGAAAACGTTTGGGGTTTTCATTGAAAACTTTTCAATGCGCTTTGCTCAACATACTTTTTATGTGAAGTTAGTATAGAGTATAGATTGGTGGAGCTCGTCTTTAGTATTTGAGAATTGATTACTGGTAATTAATTATAAAGTATGATTTTAACTAACTAGAGGCCTAAAGGTCGACGGATTAGAAGGTAATTTAGGAGCTTAGCATATGATAACCTATATTTCCGGTAAGTAGTAGATTTTCCATGCATGATGGATGCGGTATTGTCGGCTAAATCGCATTGCGTAAGATCCTTGTTCCGTAAGATTTATGTTTTATTTTTTATTTGTATGTCCAAATTATTAAGTGATCGTGATCGGATGTATGGTTTAGGAAGAAGAAAAATCTTGACGATAAAATGGCCAGAATGTTTGATTCCGGACGGTTCAGGAAGGTTCTCTTTCCTCGCACACCTCTCACAGTCTCTTCCGACTTGAATGACATGGGGTCACCCACGACTGAGTTCAAGAGTTCTCCATCATCCGCTAAGACTCCACTCCAGGATAAATCTGAGGTACGTTCCATTTAGCAATCATGAATCATGACCACGGTTGTTTGCGCTGTATTTGGCATTGAATTACAGTTGTAATTTGTAATTATACATAGGTATATATATATATTCTACAAATTCCACCGATGTCAGAAGTTCATTTTTAGAAATAAAGATTTCCTGTAGTCCTTTTCTCAATATTTTTTTGTTATTTCCTGTAGTCTGTAGATTTCCAAATATTTACAACTTACACGCGATTTTGGATAAAAAGAGTGCCGTGAAAGGAATTCACACTTCATGTTAGCCATTTTAAATTAGTTTCCCTTTCCCTATGGGTGTTCGGCTCAGATCGGGTGAATTAAAAGCTTGAACATATTCTCCCTTTGACCCCACTATGTATTTGAAAGTTAACCCTTTTGTTTAAATTACGAGTCTGTGTCTAGAGGCGCAAGACAGATCGGTTGTACTCAAGCCTTCGGTTTACCTAATGTTTGATCGGGCGGATTAATTAAGGGAAATGTTAGACAAAATAGCAGCCTGACTCGGGGTTAAGTCAATGGGTACGATTTTGACCCGTGACCTCATCCGTTCCCACCGAACCGAATCGTTAGTTTAGAAGACTTGCTCGTATATAGGTATATTTAATAAGTAACCCTGAAATGCCACTTCATTTTCGTCTATAATTTAAGAACCGGAGCTAGGCAAACTGTTGCCAGGATTTTCCAACTTCGTTGTCATTTGTGTTTGCCATGTCAGCACAGCAATAAATGCTAGACTAAACCTACTCTACTATTTAGTCTAAATCTCGTTTATTTTCTATACTTTCAGTCACCTTCTTTGAAACAGCAGTCGATTTTACTATCTCAGAAGCTGCACGAGATTCAAGGTCTTAAATGCCGCATCAGGAATCTAGATGAAGCTCGAGCAGATATGGAAGAGGAGGTGAATGATATTAAGAAACAGAATGGTCAACTTCGGCAAACTATGGAGACTATTCGAAAGGAGAATGTGTCTCTTAGAGTTGAGCTGAATGAGATCAAGCTCTCAGGTCCACTTTCCGATTCTTTCAACGAAACCGTCGCATCGCCACCCGAGTCAAAAATCTTCTCCCTTCAGATTCAACTGAAGAAAGCTAAAGCAGCTGAGGAACTAGCTGAGACGAAACTCTTCGAAGCCCAAAGCCAATTGCATGACCTGGAAGGTAAACTCAGTTATAACAAGGCTCAAGTGAAATCTGGACTGAGTGGAATTAAAAGTCTACAGAGCGAATTGGACATAATGGAGAAAAATTACGAAGAGGCTCTTAAGGAGATTGTCAAGAAGTCTGAAGCCATTCTCGAAATCGAGAACTACAGCAAAGAACTGAAGTTGATGCTGTCTGACAAGCAGGCGAGAGTTGTAGATCTTGAGAGCGCTGTCGAGGAGATGACTGGTGAGCTTCAACAGGAATTGCTTGTGTATAACACAGAAAAGGTTCGGCTTCGAAGAGAAAATGAGACTTTGATCTCTAAGTTAGCTGAAACGGAACATTCGAAGCAGATTCTAGAAGAAGGAGTAAGCGAAGCTGAGGAGCGACTTGCCCTGTATAGCCAACTCATCGAGAGCAAGACAACGGCAGTTGAAGGACTACAGACTGAGCTGCAGGCCTTACGTATGAATTATGAAGCAGCCCTTGCTGAGGTTTCGAAGAAGGAAGAAACAGTTCTCGGTCTAGAGATCAACAACAAAGAACTGGACCTTCTTCTCTGCAAAAAGCATGCGAAAATACTGAATCTTGAAGCAGCAGTCGAGAAGACTACTTGTGAGTTTGAGAAGGCCCAGCTGGTTGCTGAGACAGAGAAGACGGAGCTTAAGCGAGCAAATGAATCGTTGACTAATAATTTGTTTGAAATGGAACATGAGAAGGAGGCTCTGGAAGCTCAAGTGAAAAAATGTGAAGAGCAGGTCGCCCGATCCAACCAGGAAATCGAGAATAAGGCAAAAGCAGTTGAAGGAATACAGACAGAGCTGCAGGGCTTACGTATTATTTATGAAGCAGCCCTTGCTGAGGTTTCGAAGAAGGAAGAAACAATTCTCGGCCTAGAGATCAACAACAAAGAACTGGACCTTCTGCTTTGCAACAAGCATGCGAAAATACTGGATCTTGAAGCAGCAGTCGAGAAGACTACTTGCGAGTTTGAGAAGGCCCAGCTGGTTGCTGAGACAGAGAAGACGGAGCTTAAGCGAGCGAACGAAATGTTGACATCTAA
>JAQFXY010001267.1:0-11530 GCA_034693865.1 Ceratophysella sigillata | reverse complement strand
CTGGCATAATGGCTAAACACTACAGTATTGCATAATGCACGAAGCAGCAACCGGAAGGGGCTTATGGGATCAGCTCGCCTCTCCCACGCTTTACGGCAGGACAGCCACTCGGTAAATATTCAGAGGTTTACAAATTAACGGGTCTAAACTGCCGCGGGCAGGTATTTCTGATAAACTTAAAATTTAAAGAAGCCTACGTCAAAATAATTGGGCCAGAATATGAAAGATGCGAGGACTCTACAATTACGCCCAAAAATTGTCCGACTAATTACCCAGTTTTCAAGTTTGAAATTATGAAAACTCATGTAAAATAATTTTGGAATGGCGTCGTTGGAGCAGGGAGATGAGGTTGTTGATAAAGGTTCTTACTGTGGTTGAGTACAGAGTAGACACGAGTTGGAAAAGTTTGTAAAATGAGTGAAAAAATAATCGATATGATTAAATATAATGGTTGAAAAAGAGTGTGAGTTGGTGGGAAGGGAAAATGGGCAGAAAAAATGGATGAAGAAGAACAGTGTATAATAGAATAGGAAAGTTCGATGGTCCGGCATGGCAGGTTGTATGCTGTATGTGCTTATGTGTGGCTGGGGCTGCTGGCTGGAGCAATTCTATTATCACCCGGCTTGGTGCTAAGGGGCGTATGTGGTGATGGACTTATATGCCCAGGTCAAATAAATTAGTCAGTAAATCATTTGACACAAACAAAGCATCAACGGTCGCATTCTCTCAAATTCAAGAAATTATTAATTATATTAGTTAAAAAGTTGAAAATTTTAATAGATTAGGGTAAAAGACCGCAGATGCAATCAAATTTTAAAACCACTAAAAACGTGTTTTAAAATCAGTATTTTGTGCATTTAAATAGCATATAACTGAGAGCTGATTTACAGCTGTCGGTTTTTGTAGTAAAAATCTCAAATTCAATGTGCTATAAATTAGCCTTAGAAATCGTATTGAAGATATTCCCTTAAAATTAATAAAGCAACGGGGGTTAAGTAACTACACTGGCCATCCTGTCACGCCCCGTTTTAATATCAGAAATTGTGTATTTTTTTTAAAGAAAAGGAAAATGAGCGAAAGGAAGCGAAAGGAAAATTTCCTCTCTTATTAGAAGCGAAGTAGGGTCAGTCCGTGTAGAGTGAAAGGAACCGAAAAAGGGAAACTGTAAAGTGAAAGTATGCCGGGCAGTCGGGGTCTCTCTCACTCTCTATAATATATATACAGTGTAAAGGAAGTTCAATTTTTTACTCAAAAAATATATATTATAACGGGGGGAAGGACTGATTAGATCGATACTTGTGCAGGATCCCCGCACCAAAAAAAATCCCAAATGTATCTCTTCTTTTTTCACTTTTTACACACACACACACAGAGAGAGAGTGTACATGTATATCTCATATGATCGGCAGCGGAGACTAACTTTTTTTTATATTATTAACCCCTCAAACCATTTTCATCCAAAAAAGTTCCCCCGTGTACTCATGCACACATCTGAGAAAGGGAAATACCTCTGTAGCACATATAGCCACGTATCGGGCCCAGTAATGCCCGGACCCTGAGCAGAGAGTTAAATTTTATACTTATTTTATATTTCCCAACTAGGCCGGGGCCTACAGGGCGCAAGTCCTTTTTTTATAATATATTTTCATCAAAGGGAAAAAAATTCCTTTTAAAAAAAGAAACTTTCTCTCCTTCCCTCCGTACTTTAGCATTAAAAGGAATTGTATGTAAGCAAGGAAAGGTTTTAAAGGTATGCATGGAGAGAGAGCTGAGAGTATTGCTCAGAGCGCCAAAGACTTTCTCTACGTTGAGCCGCCAGAGCCTAGCCCTCGTCCCGCTATGCAATTCCCCCAACTCACACAAATTTACATTTTCTCCAACTCTTCTCCCAGTCCAACTCTCTGTCGGCTCTTTCCAATTTAAATGTAAGTACTCACTCTGTACAGATATATTGAGGAAGATCGGAGGCAGCCTGGCCTGCCTCTGCCCAAAATACTTGCGCACTTTAAAGAGAGAAAAGGTAGATCGGGCCGAGTCCTTGTCGCATCTCCTTTCCTCCTCGCCCAAAACTCAAGAGCTCTCCGCTCTCATCTCGTTTGCACGACGATGACTAACTCCGGCTCTCCGCTCACTGGGACTGCTTCGTTATATATTTCTTTTTTTTAACAAACCCTTATCTTATTCCCACTTTTTTTTTCTTCTTGAGAGCTAACAAGCAAGGAGCAGCTAGGGCCTGTAAATTTTTCTTCCCTCGTCTTCCCTGAAAATCAATCGATAGAGACTTGGAGCTTGGAGACCCGGGACGAGGACCATGAGCGTCACACTCACATTTACATTTCTAGTATAACTATACAACACACCCCTTTCCTCCTTCTCCGCCTGATAATAATGGCGTTGGAGAAGAACAGACAAACCCTTTCTCTTTACATAATAAGAATATAATAATAATAAGAATATTATATGCAAAGCCGAATTTTCTCCTTTCACTTCCTTTCTCCACTTACGCTCACTTTCTCCACGCCTTGTTTCTGGGGCTCAGAGCATTGGGCTCTGCTCGTCCTCACTCAGCCCACCACTCACATCTGAGAGGCTATATCCACTTTGTGTATTCCATCATTGGATCATTTAATATTTAGCATGCACTACCAGCCTCAAATGGAATTGAGACAAAAAGGAGAGAAAACTCTAATGGTGTAATATTTACTTTCCTTATAAACTCGGCAATATAATAATAGGACCGCTTCTCCAACTAGGCTCTGTCTTACAAATTCTGCTACCTAGTTACCCAAATTTCCAGCCTCTGAAATTGTGTGTTACTGACGTCTTTAGTCCTTCGCTGTAGACTGTAAAGCCATTCAACTTCAGGCATCTTTAAAATTCCAATGTAAAAATTAAAACAACCAGGTCATGGTTGGTAATTATTAGTGCCTTGAAATTACACCAATAATTAGCTCGTTTTTGAATTATACAAAATTGTAATCATTTGTACTATTCCCGATTTTTTTAATTTAAGTAAGCTATGCTTGTGACGCACTTAAACCATGAATCCAATCATGAAATTCTGGGATACATAAAGGCTCAATTTCTGTAACTTTCCATGAATTTTACTTATGCTAGGTTATTTAAGCAACATTTTAGCTGGAGCTTCTTGCTAGATTCTACAATGATGTCTGATTGTAGGGCGAAAGGGCTTTTGCATTGGCGGCTGCTGAGCTCCGCACTTGGCTGTCAGTAGAAATGAATATTAGATTTGGACGAGAGGCTAGTCCCTGTAGACAGGAATCTATTTTCACCCATCCCACTGCACATCTTTTTTCTCGAGCCGTTTCCGCTATTCCATGGTCCACATATTTCTTCTCCTTCTCGTCGGCACTTCTTTCTTTCTTCACTACTGCGGACGTACCTACGGTCCATCAGTCAATCCATGAGTAAGTGGGTGCAACTTTGGCCACAAATCGTTTGGGAAATAATCGAATGACCTGTCCACTTCTCCGAACCCAGAAGGGGAGGAAAACCCTCAAGTGGCTTCTTGGGCTTTTGGGATACTCTCCGTAGTGCGGCAACAGGTGAAAACAAAATTTACAAAAATATCCACAATGTCTCAAAAAGTAACGCCTATTATATTCAGTGCGTACTAGCCTTTCTCTACACTCAACTTACCCACAGATAAGCTTTTACTATCGCACCTACCTACCTTTCACTTTACGTCCATGCAGCCCACTGGGCAATAAAAAGGGAAAGCATCATACGTGCAACCCACCTATCTCTGCTGCAAATTTTAATAATATTTTGACACCCGTTTGTATCGGAAGTTCTTCGCGACTTTCTGGAATTTTTATCTGAAAGATTTCCGGCTAAATAAAATTGAAAGCCCGGCCTAATACAATTGCTATGAATCATACCATATTTTTTGATGTTTGGTAAATAACTTTAAGCTTCAGGTTAAACAAACCTTCTCTGAAAGCAACCAAAGCAGCGGCAGTAATTATACAAGCAAATCACCGCGGCCTAATAATTTTGCGGTACTCGTATGTACGTATAGCCAATTGTACCAGCTGAAGTTCGTTGCACTGATTCGCGGGCTGCTGGTTCGTGATATGGATTCACATGAACTCTATGAACTACATCCTTGTTTAACAACGGTAGGTATGGATTATAATGGGGATTGTGTTTATGGTTTACTGCAAATTAAGTATAAATAATCTTAAGTTTACCTATTGTGTGTGTATTTCTAAGTACCACTTAATTCAGCCTTAATTTATTGAGCATAATTACATAAAATCTGAAGTGTTTATGCTTTGATAAATATACTAATTGCACAATAGGAAAGGAATGTTGAACTTTGGGTAGAAAAAAAGCATTAAGAATGTAATTGCCCAGCAAACACCCACCCCGCACACTGCTTAATGGCCAAACCCCAGAACAACAACTGACTGAAACCTTATCCTTATCAAAAGAGAAAAACTCCATGTAACTTCAGGAGTGACTAATTACTCATGAGACACCTAATGAATAAAATGTCCATAAACTAATTCAAACTCTCCAACTCGCCCTGTAATAATGCAAGAGAAATACTTCTGCTGGTACTTACAGAGCTGAATAACACTTATTACGCAGAGGTCCTTCTGCCACTTAGCATATTAACTATTTAGAATCCTCCACACGTAATGTCCTCCCATTATTCCCATGTACCTCCAGCCTCAACCCAAAAGTAAAAAAATGTACAATTAAAAGATAAAAAGATGTTCTTCTCAGACTTGATTTTTAAGACCCTCTTCAAAAATTAAAGAACTGTCATTTGGAATATACTGGACAGGACAAGTTTTTTCTGCCTATACTTCCTTACACTTAGCTGAGCAACCAAGGGTCCGAAACACAAGACTACAAGGCGTAGTACAATGGGGAACCCCTTATTCAGATTTAGAACCTACACTGTAAACGAAAAACATTCAAAAAGTATCCCTATACAACAGTTGTAATGCCACCCAAGTCAAGTCCAACGAGGAAGGAATTGAAGAATAATTCCTCGCTTTGTACACCAAAAGGGTCTTATGCATGTAGACCGTCTGTCCTTCTGTCAGTTCCTGAGACTAACTTATCGTTACATTGTCAGCCCCCTGTTAATATTTAAGTGTAATGTTATAATGCTACCGTAAATAGCTAGTTCCGACAAAATTTACGCATATTTATACTTAATTGGCCCACGAATCAGTGCTAAGCGCTGATCTTTGTAGGCAAACTAACCGATTACAACAACTTGTAAATAAATACTGAATAACTGAATTTATTTTTGTTGTTTCGATCCCTTAATTTGAATAAGGGGTCCTTAATTGATACGTTGCTATGGGGAATCTAGTTTATCACTCTTTTGATAGAAAGTCCATTCATAAAGTCAAATTTTCAAAATATATATGCAGAAGTACCAATTAGAAGCCGAATAAACGCTTCCGACAGATGGATGTAAGGATACATACAACATATTAGGCTCATTAAAATCTAGGATATTTGAATATTCAACAGAGATTAAAACCGAAGGATTTCAAAATATGTAAATGGTACAGAAAACGCATGGGTTTACGTGAATTTACAATTTTTGGTCTGGAGCTGCCGAAGCCAGGTTATATTTTAAATACCTAACCAAATGAGAGAAAAAAGGAATGACAATTTTTAAGGGGTTGATGGTGAGGCTGCTAATTAAAATTCTGTCCAGCCTGTTTGTTTTGTGTGACGCTCAATCTTTGACAGTGGCTCATTTACCTTCTTCCACTCCATCCCGCCTCGTCCCAAAGTTCAAATTTATGGTTCAACCAAAAAAGCCCAGCACAGTGTAAATAAATACAATGCGATGCCCTGATCTCCAGCTTTGACATGACATGACATGACAGTTTAGTGACGAGCGAGTACTCCAGGGTTCAAAACTTTTTTTTTCTTTTTTTTATCAACTCCCAACTCTCTCCAATATAAAAACCACATTCTCTCCAATCCAAAACAACAATAGGAAGACCAAAGCCTCACATTTGCCTCTCATTTCTCACCTCCACCTTCCAAAGCCAGGCTGGGCTCACACAGGAAAATGCATAATCAGAGATGCTCAGGAAAAAACACCTGGAATAATTATAAAAGCCCAAAAACATCTTGCATCTAAATACTCGTAATCAAATAGGCATACAGAGTACTTGTAGAAAAAACTCACCCTTTTCTCAAAGTCAAGGTTGAAATTAATTAAACCTTTTTATGACCACCACACCAAACACCGGCCTTTACGGCTTAAGACTTGTATAGATACTAGATATATCTTCCATCTTCCCCATGATCATCATCTTTCAAATCCCAACCTTCCAAATTTTTCTGAGTTATTTAACGCCAAAAATGTCAAAACTCATTATTGAAAATAAGTGTCAGAGTTCAGTAGTGGTTCCGAAACGAGTTTCTTTTCATTATATATTTCAGTGTTAATTACACAATACGTCCTATAGTTATACTGCCTCATTAATTTCCACAAAAAACTTTCACAACCGTTCGCACAACGTTGTGTCGCAGCTTAACTGCCGACAAGTATAAAAGTCTATCCAAATTTGCATATATGATGTGTAATAAAACCGCGTACTCATCTATTTGATAAGTAAAATAATAAGTGCTCATAAAAACACACCTGTACAGTTCTAGAGTAATTTGAGACTTGGAGACGATGATTAAAATAGTCAAATAGTATTATCTGGGACATGAAAGTAGGACAATTCAAATATTTGCATAGCAATTGATTATTAGTAAATGTCATCATATTTATAGGGGAACATGTTTTTTTATACATCCGTTAGGATTAGCACATGCCAGTGACTAATGTCTTGAGCGGTACATAAAAACGTTTATTATTCGCATGCGAACAAAAACATCAGACTTTGTGGGAAAATCGAATTATCAATAAATTAAGAGTGCATTTCCAATTTCCAATTTCTTATTTTCATATCCAATTCCAAAATTTACCAGAAATGTGCGTCATGCATTGACTGGCATTATGAAGGTTGGAATTTTTGGGAGAAAGTGAAGCGTATGTGTGTGAAAGTAGAGACGGCTAGGGTGGATCTAGTTGCAGATTGCATTCCCATCCCCTAGATCTCGCTCGCTAGCCTCGTGCTTCTATGGAATCTAGGAGTGAAAGTGTATCTAGCCTCGCACGCTCTGTTCCCCTTGCTTTCCCTTTTGTTATTTGCCCCAGCCTACCTATTTCCCTTCCCGTGTCATCCCAATACATATTTGCGTGAGAAGAGCTTGTACTTGGGCAGCCATAAAGTACACGGACATAAAAAATAAATAAACGTAAAATTGTAATCCATGTAAAATCTTTCCTACGCTCTAGCTTTTCTCACATATTTTGATCAATTTCCACTGATTGTGTCTTGGCTCCTTTATAGACAAGTATGTAGATATACCCACGCCCCTTTCCAAATAGGATCCAAGTACGTAAGCAAATTCCCAGAGTTAAAGTGTGGAAAAAAACATATTGACTTTCTCCCTTTCTTGTAATCTCAGAAGCGTATCGCTCCGTTTTACAATTTCTCCCATCCCTACTTTCTCCACCGCCTGTCTACCTGGGCATATATTGCTTTTCTCATATGGCTCTGCACTACGGTCCTCAACTACAACGAGCTAAAGCCGACAGTACATCTGCCTAGGGTGTAGTTGAGGATTTCAATGTCCTTAAGAGGGAGGTTTGGCTTGGTCTTAATACGCCATGATACAGCCTGCTAGTAGTTTGAGCCGGGTCAACCGTTTGACCTATAATCACGCCAGACATTTTGAACTGTGCTCATTAGATTATATTAAACTTAATGTTAACTTTTATCACCGCATTCAGTAGCTTATACAACACATAAGGGTGGAGAATATGTCCAATGAGATCAAGGTGCTCGGAGCACACGAGGTTGGGACTAAAAATGGTTTTGCGCTGAGGTATGGGCGGCTAGTGTGCTAGGTGGACCGTGTGTGCTAGATGCAAATAGAAAGGGATAAAAAGGGAGTTGAATGTGATAAGATTGGATTGGTGGGTAAGAAAAAACGGGAGTCTAGGATGAGATGAAAATGAGCTTGAGAGTTTTTGGCTTTAGGTTTTTTTGAATTGACTATCCATATCAGAGAGAGTGAGGGAAGATAGGACGGAGACAGCGTCTAGGCTTCTCAGACTCACTCACTGCTTATCTTACCAATCCATGTAAGATATTACCTATAATGTGAATTGGGTTTTTCTTCCTTTGGCCCGAGAAAGGGACACACACCCATACACACACATCTTAGCACAAATCGCTTTCTTCTTTCTTTCCACTTCTCCTCCTCCTTGCCTTTCCACAATGCATTCAGATTTAAGCAATTGAGAAGATATAGGCACAGAGAGCTCGAGGTATAAGGTTGGGCTGCATTTGTACAGGGTGCGGTAGTATAGATGCTTGAATTCTTATTTGATTAAATTCTTGGGAACATATTTTACAAATTTTGAAATGTTCTTATGCCGGGCCGTAATGAATTGTTTATATTTTACCTTCATATAGTGAACATTCCCCAATTCTTTAACATTCGTACCTTATGGCGATTCTTTGGCCATGAATTATAAAGAAAAAATACATCAAATACATGCATGCGTGGACAAGGATGGTTAAGTTTCTGCGAAAACTTTTGCAAGGAATAATACATCTGAATTTCAGCAAAACCGTATGTAGGTAAAATGTCTAGACTAGATAATCCAAATATTTGAAAATGATTTCGTTTACATAAATATTACTGCCTGGAAAAATTACTGGAATTGAAGGCTAATTTAGGTCACAAATCGAGCATGTCTAGTTAGTGCTGTTGTGGGATGAATTTAGGTCTCTCACTGAGCATGTTCATTTTAACAAAAGTATTGAAACAATTTCTTTAATACAAATACCTGTCCAAGATTTGAAATCTTATCGCACCAGAACGCAAGTGTGCGTAAAATGTAAAATGATTCCACGTTGAAGGATAATAAGATACTTTGGCAACAATGACCCAACCTAACCGAATGTAGTCTAATGCATGAGTAATCATTTAGCATGTTCCCTTGTGAAATTACCCGCAACTCGGATTAATCTCGACTCACCCTGTAATATGCTTAGTTGAATAAAAACTAAAATCCCTGTCACCATCACCATTCATATCAATATATCCCTTCCCCGTGATGCATTATAACACTATGAGAAAACGTTGCTGCCATTTAGGCACCAGGCCCTAACTCCGATTGGATCTGGAGCTTGTTGTTGAAGAAAGAAATAGAATCTTAAAATCGGAGCGACTCATCTGCCTCTGCTGCGTGGGATTTGGGAAGCGACAGACCGACCCGGCTGCTCGGAGACCTTATTTTCTCCAGTTTTACATGAAGAGAGCCCGGACGCCACCCGAGCACACATAGCCTCTTTTCATTATGAATGCATTCCATCACTTCACTTTCTTCACTGGGGAATTTGACTCTAGTCAAGTCGTCTCATCCAAAAAAAGTGTGCTGAGTCTTGTGCTCAAGAGAAAATATAAATATATATACGTACCAGGAGATGTGTGTAATTTGAAATTGGAAAATTCTTTTCTTTCTTTCTCCTCCACTCCCGATCCACTGCCTTTCGATTTGAAAACTCTCAGAATTGACGAAGGGAGAGCTGGAGAGACACGAATGGGTTTAGTTAGAGTTGGAATATTCACTAGGCCCATAGGCCAACACCGCCAAAATTTGGGACACTATACGATTTTCAGGCCTAGCCAACTACGTGCCCTGAGTGTGAAGAATAAAAAAATGTCTACTCCATAATGCATGCTTACGACTTGGGAACTCTGATACTCAAAAAGTTGCAGCAGGTGAAAAATAATATCATTCCAACTTTCTTTCACACTTTTATTAGGATTTCACAGAAAAATTGACTTGTTCACTTTTCCAAAAAAAAATTGGGAAATATAAGCTCCCAGCACACTTGTTATCACAGTTCAAGAAGCCGGGTGAACATGGACTGGATGCTGGTGCATTAACGCGGAAATTTGAACTGCTGAACTGGGCTAGATATGCCTTACACTTCCCTTTGTCTCTTGAATGTATGAAATGTACATGGGATGCTATGCCAGAGGCCCAAGTATTACTTGAAGCTAATAAAGAGTGTAATTGTAAAACGGCCCGACTTAATATGAGAATCCAGACAGCAGACGATGGCGACAGGGAGCCTCAAGTGATTTTTTCTATCTAAATCTATTAATTACGATATGTATATCGTTTCCACTGGCTGGAATAAGTGACTAATGTGTATTTAATTAATCACACAACTCTTATTTGGGTTTCGGAGATAAGAACAAACGACGTAGTGTTTATACCTTATCACTCAGTAACAGAGGACACAAAAAATGTGTTAAGCTTAAAATCTTTATTAACGCCTGGGATATTTCCTCCTGTAATGAGTGCATGTCTCGATGTGTTTATTCTTGAATACACAAACTCTTGAAATTGTACTAAAAGTGTCAATGCTTCATTAAACAAGGACCAAATTAATCTTTCGTGTATTCAATTCTAAGATAAGGCGAGGGGGCTTTTTGAATTCGAAGGACACTTGGCTCATAACTTTACTCAAGTTTCAAATCTAGTTTCTGGGAATATTGACCTGGCCCTCTCTACCGTTAAAATTCAAAGTATTTTCTATCAAATGATCTGCAAATTGCACACCTTAATTAAATTAAAAATTTGGATGCTTGGCTCTAGTTAGCCACATATTGTCCATTAGCCGTTTCCAGGTCGTAAAGCAAAAGTCATAAACAAATACGGCGGCTTAACAGAACGCCAGCACAGTCACAAACTTAATTACATTTCTATATGTACAGTGTAAAATTAATTGTTCATTTAAACTGGCTTTTCCTGTGTTAAAGTTCATGTCTAAGCACCACACGAGTGTTCCAGACTCAACTGCCAACCTGACACAATATATCAAGAGTTTATGACTCTATCCCGGACTGAGCTACATTTAAAAAATCTCCCAAAAGTCACGTTTTTCCTCACTCGATAATGTTAATTACCCTTTCCTGACTTACTAAGTACAACCCAAAATTACAACTGTTGGTCCCAATAATGAGCATTAATCATTATTTCCAAGACACCCAGTTCAAATATGCAAAAGAGAGCTAATGGCGTGTAATGGAGCCAAGAGCAGAAAGAAATAACCATTAAAAGTTGAGCCCATATTGTCCAATACTGTTCCATAAACAAAGAAGGAAAACAAGAACATTATGATTAGCTTTACTCCTGCTTCGTTAATAGGCAAGAAATCATAAAGCTCACGATTTTTATAAAAACCCATTACTGCATCTCAGCCAGTTTCAGGTTCAGCACAACCTATGATTAGGCAACTCATAACTAAATACGAACTCATACTCAAATCATATTTGACCCCAACACGACCATAATAATTCCTAATACTAAAATATAATACGTGTCGTGTCTCTTTTCCTTCATTAACTTTTCACCAAAAAATAGTCAATATCCAGAACTATA
>JAQFXY010001266.1:0-11535 GCA_034693865.1 Ceratophysella sigillata | reverse complement strand
TTCTTCGTACAGGTTACAGGTCAAGAGTTTCCTAAGAGGTATGGGTGAAAAGTACGTAGAAAATTTTCGTGCGCCCCCTTAGGTGCAATCGACCCACTTTTTCCTGTGTTCGAGTGGACAATTTGACCTTTTTTCTACCAGGCGGACCCAGACACAGGAAATGGGAATCGTGCATTTTTTGACTTTCTGTGATCTGGTCTGGACTTCGGGGGACCACTTGACTTGACCTCAAAATACCATAACTATAAATAAATCATAAATATTAAATTTTGTAATACCTGCTGCCGTTGCGTTGCTGACCTCTGACCTCTGACCGACCACCTAGAGACACTTCCAATCCAACTCCCACACGCACACCTAAGCAAGGCGAACACTCACACGATACAATTCAACTGAAGGAGACGAAGAGGCGTGCTGCATGCGTGTAACAACCGCGTCTAAGATGGCGTGTGGAAGAAACCTCTTGAAAGGCCTTCTTCCCATTGAAAAACCCCGTTGAAGTACCTAACGAGAAACCCTGGGCCTGAATACAGTACATCTTGCTGTGTGTGCTCACTGCACCGTCACTATTCTGACGCCGCCGAACAAGCGTTTTCTGTTTCCTAATGACATGAGATGAAGATGCTCAGCACGAAGCTTCTGTTGACTGTAAATCGAAAAAAAATACTGAATTAGCATAGTTTTTACTCAACTAAACAAAGTATTTGAGTTAATAATCAAAGTGCTCCCACAACAGAATTTTATAGGTAAAGGTAGATCTGAGAAGTTCTACCACGTGTATTCTGCGGTTTTCTGAAATGATTATTTTCAGTTATACATAGTTGTCAACCATTATTAGGTTAGTTCTAGACACAATTTCTCGAAAGCTATAACACTGAACTACGATACTATTACTACATACATACCTACATCGTTTCGTTATAATTTGATCATTCATTGTAATCGTAAACCTGATTGGTTAAAATTCCTTTTATCGATAACGTAGAAAAGATGGTTATCTACGCTCAGACACGGATTAGATACATTGACATTGAATTAATGTCCTTCAGCTGGGCCCTAAGGTCATTATAGTTTAATTTCATGCATTCTGACTAAACTAGCGTGTCAGGGTACGGTTGAAATTAGCTTGTAGGTCCGAGTTACTTACTACATACCTAAACAGTACAAAGACTCGGAAATAAATACGGAGTTAGGTCTGTATTAATTTGCTGATTTGTCATCTCTCATCTCTAATATTCTAACCTGTACGCACATAGCATTTATGTATTTGCCTTGACGCCACAGCAGTAGCATTTTGAGTGGCTAAATAACAACCTGAACATATTGAAAACAAAATCCACAGAATTCTACGTAGATATAAAGATTTAATTAAACTCGAAACTCAACACAATTGGCTTATAACCTGATTACAGCGTTTTGTTATAATTTCTATAAAAATTAGATAATACTAAATATTGGCATAAGGAAAGTTTCGTATAGAAACTCATCGGGCCGGAGCCGGCCGGACACGCTAATTAATTGCCTATATACACGATACACGTAAAGGTACGTACTACAAACTACAACAAGTAATAAATAGCTAATAGTTTTCACTTTTTTTAAATCAAAACTCCAAAATCCATCTTCAAGAAGTAGAACTTTATCATGTGTGCTCGAGTTTGATTAGTTTACTTTGCATAATGGAAATTAACTTACTAATTAACCGTAGTCTCCTCCATGGGTCGTTCATGCCCAACTTCAGCAGGATAAGATTAAAATCCAAATGAGTAGACGCACACGTCTGTTTAAGGCGCCATAATTCGTAATTTGTTTAAATTAATTTAATTCTTTGTACCTCTCTGCAACTGCTGACTGCACTATTGACTATATCTACTACTGCTTGTGCTTAATGTTTGGTTAGGTCATCATGAATAGGCCTAGGAAACCCTCTCGTGTCGCTCCTGAAACCCGTGACCATGCTCAGCTTACCGACCTCGAGAAAGATGTGGCCAGGAAGAAGATCGAGAGTGAGAAAATGCTAGAGGACGAGCTGAATTACCTTGCATTTCCGTAAGCTACCTTCTAAAACACTATGCATACACTCTACAGGGTGTTCCGTGGTCAGAAATGTCACATCATAAGTCATAATATCCATCCACCTATGACATATGGCCTAACTAAAATTGCCATCTTTGTACTTAACCCGTGACCTGAACCTGACACTTTGAAGAAAAGTTCTTGAAATGACAGGTGCTTATCTCGATGAGTGCGACAACTTTTGCTAGGGTAATTTCTTTGTAAAGGTCACAGGGCAAAAGTTTTCTAATGGTCGTGAGTCGTGAGTTACAAAACTTTAAACTTTAAGTGCGCACCGTTTGGTCCAATCCAACTCCAAGAGTTTCCTAATTATGTAGTGTGGGTTTTAAAGAAATTCCGTGCTCCCAGATTGGTCGAATCCAACGGTTGATGTACCACAACTTCCACTTCGTGTAGGCTTTGTCGTCTAAGCACGCTGCTAGACCGAATCGGAAAGTTCGATAATGATAATTCCGTCAACTTTTGATTTGAAAGGATGGCCTTTGGCCGTTTAAGTGAATAATGCGATGCGGAGCGGAGTATACTTAGCATAGTTTGCAAGCAAATGCAAATGATTGCTTGCATTATATTTAATTAAGTATTTCGATTCAAAATTGTAAGTACTTATCCATTCTGCCCAGTATTACCATAACGTCAAAATTGTTCAGTCGCTTTTTTTTGGAACCTGTGAAAATTATGCAATGTTTGAGATTCAAAATGGTAAGATGTCTACTCACTCGCTCCAGGTCCATCATGGGCTGGTACTTCGACGGAATTTTTACCGAACCCTTTGGACTCAATGAAGACTACGCAGTTCAGTTCAATGAACTTCAGGCCGAGCTGGACATTGTAGCTGATTACGAACAAGAAGAAACGTTCACAGAAATGGCTCGGCGGAATTTCTGGTAAGCCACGTATAACAAAATGTTAAACCTCGTTCTTAAAAAAATGGTATTCTTGAATGTGCTGCATTCTTCAACGCTAAGGGACAGCTGTCAGGCGACATTCGCTTTGGCCTGCTATGTAGTCTACGCGCATTTGATATTCTAGAAATGAGCTTAGATTTTGAACGTAATAATAGTCACCGAGCTTGCACTTTGGAAAATTGTTTAATGTATTTGATATAACGCCTAGGCCACCGAAGTTCTTCGGTTGCTGTTTCCGTGGGCGTGGAGTTTATTTGGATTTCAAGGAAATTCGCAAGGACCCGCCGCACAGCCCTTTGGAAATTGTAAGCAAAGGATTGGCGCGATTCATGATACCCTCGCAGCGTCAATTATAAAGTTTTGCCCCTAAGGAACATATCCGTGACATTTTTAATTTTTATTTGACACCGATATGTGGGTAAGTAATTTTGGTTCAGTGGCCGAAAGAAAAAACGAAACGAATGACGAAACTAAATACTTATGTGTTATTTAATTGTACTAAAAAATTCAGACATCAGATTGCGCAAAACGTAATTCACAACTACTGCCATGCGTTTTGTATTGGTTTGCTGGACATTCGATTTCGTCTACTAGTCAGTCCACTACTACCACTATCGGGCATTCTTTTAAATTCAAGAAAAACTGTACAGCACACTAGTAATGGCTAAGCAAGATTCACGTTTAACAAATTGTTTACAGAACTACGAGCCGAAGCATGAGTTAATTGGGGTTGTAGGTGATGAAGTTGTAGTCGGAGATGACGAAGAGGAAGCGTCGGACGCTTTGGTACGACGGCGCATTAAACAGGCCGCAGGAGGCGACAAACGTGTTATCAAGGTTCTTATTCAACTTTTTTTCTTTTGTTTACTGTAGGAAGATAAGATAAGTTGTAGTTCGTAGTTACTTCAGTGAACAGAAAGCATTTAAAAAAACGGTGTGAATTGCTCTGCAGGGTGGTAGCAAGGAGGATTACTACTGGGACCACTACTCGGGCAACTTCATTCCCAAAACAGCTGAAGGAAGCTACTACCTCGACGAGGCGCAAAAAATTTGGCGCTCTTTCGTCGGGGTTGCTCGACTTACGCCATACAGCTACTACTTCGACATGGACGGTCAGTAATAGAGTATTCAATTGATTCGTATTATATGTATGTATGTACTTCTATCCTGTGCCATGCTAGAACGCACTGGTACGACCCTGTACCTGGTTTAATATATTGCTGGCATTAGGGAAGGAATTCAGGGATTTTGTGAGTTGATCAGGCAGTACTTCATGTCACTGGAACCTGCCATAACATGTCACATTGAATTCATATGAAACGAGAAACGACCCTGTATAATGCGCATAGTTATGGTTTAATGTTATCTGCCATAATAGATCAAATTTAAATTCGCATGAAACGAAGCTGTATAATGCGTATGGCTTAGTGTATGTAAATTAGTTGATATTACCCTTTTCATGATTTCAGAGGGATTGTACAAGTTGAAAAATCGAAAGAAGTTTACTGACTACTACTGGGAGGCTGAACAAAATGTTTGGAAGAAGGTGGGACAAAAGGGACCAGGGAGCAGTGAGTTTCCATTCCACAATGCAATATATTATATACTTTTTTAATGTATTTTCGGGATGGATATCATTCGTCCTGGAGGACCTAGGTTTGTATTTTGTGCTCCTTGTTCATTGTTCATGCATTCTTTGCATGTGCATATTATGCTAATTGAATGCATATACCGCAAAAGTGAAAACTTCAGAACAGAAGTAAACGATACAAATATCTTAGTAATCGCTATGATATATCCATCCAAAACATGCAAAAAAAAAGTATTGAACTCAGTTAATGTATTGTAGTATTTACATTGTAAACCTACTCAAGCTTTCATGATTTATACCTTTACTATTAAGGTGGCTGGGGAATATTGGATTTTTACTGGGACGAATTGCTAATGAAATGGATTCCGTTGTCGAACCGCGTTGGAGCTATACAGGATTTTCCTGCGGGAAAACGAAAAATGAAGCGCGGGTCTCGAGGCTTGTCCGGACGGCACGAAGGCAAGTCTGCGCAATAACCTAAAGCTGCATCAATGTATCTATGCTTAGTTCAGGGTCTGGACTTTCTTCGTAAAGTCTGAAGTGCGCCTAGTCGCTATTTGGGCTTCAGATTTTTTGTGGAATAATTAATTTTTTAAATAGGCCTTCTGGAAATCTATGAAATTAATATCCTCATTCCTTTTTGCTAACTCGTTCTAATGTTTGCTTTACAGAGGACTACTTTTATGACAGTACTTCGGGTTCTATGGTACTCAAGGACTTTGGATCTAAAAATACCAAAGTATGGCATTTTCAAACTAAAATCAAAACATAATTATACGGTGAAATTACCTAACAGATCGCGCAAATTCACGATTTCAGATTTTTGAGGACTACTATTACGATCCTTGGTGAGAATTTTGTTACATTTTTATGAATTAGTTATTAATTAGGAAATAGTGGCTGATTTCTTGAATTTTATGCAGGGAGAATAAATGGCGCTTCAAGAACCGTGACCCGCATCACGTCCAGTAAATCTAAAATTATAAACCTTAGTTGTTTGGCTGAACGTTTAAGCAAATATTTTGAAAATGTTTTAAAAAGAGGCTACCATCCGGCGGACTATGTTTGGAACTCTGTTTCTGGTGCCTGGGACTTAAGACCCGAGAAAGAGCGCCGCGTCGTCACGCCTTACGGTCAGTATTTGCATGAAGCAATTAGTACGAGAATGTTCACTAGAGCACGAATTTGAACAGCGGAAATCAGGAAAAAAATTTCTTCGTTTAAAAAAAATTAAATCAAAAGTACCAATCATTTATTAGTAGAAATTATAATTATCACTTAGATTCCGCTAAGTACTAAGAATAGCGACCAATATAATGTGGAAACGGTAAGTCTGTGACCTGGAAACCCTCAGTTCCGAGGCCTCAAGAGGCATAACGGTTTTGCCTGAAGCCTGGGACTTAAAACTTGGGTTTCGAGGTCGCACACTTTCCGTTTCAGCAATAATTACCAATAAGTATACTCTATTGTACATACTCTTTGTATTTTAGACTACTTTTTTGATGACTCGCTGGGTCGTTTCTACCCGCGTCACATGCCAAAGCGCGGCGACTACTTCTGGGACAGGAACGTGATGAATTTCCGAATGAAGAACGTGTCTGGGCCGAGCACAAACGGACTGGTCTGTCCGGACTACTGCTGGGATGAGGATAAGTTGGTCTGGACACTCATCGACGCACACAAGGAGAACGTGGAGGAACAGTTGACCGTTAAACGTAAAATCATCAAGGGAAAACGAGGACGAAGCGTAAAAATAACAAACTGCATTATGCAAAGCACCTTGTAGAATATTGCTTAGAGAATGTCTAAACTAATTCGTACAATTTGTGCAACTAGGGCAAAGTGGGTGATGACTACTATTATGGTAAGTTTTCGTCTATTGAAGATAACTCAAAAAATAGTGGGGAAAATTCGTTGCGTACATCTAAATATTCCGAAAGATTCAGTCATTTATTTGCTGAAAAAATTTGAGTTGTTAGAATTTGCCAGCTTGAATTTTGAATTTGCAAGATGTGCCTTTTACTTTAATTAATATTGAGCAAAGTACCTACATTTTCCACTTTTCTCAAACTCACCATTCATATTCCATCTTTTGAAATTTAAAGAAAGCTTACCCAATTTCAGATGGAATTACCGGTAAGTATTCACCAAAGGAGTCGCTTTCTTATGATAAGTACTTATTCGATCCGGATGAAGAAGTATGGAAAAAGACAAATCAGCCATATGGACCTGGCAAAAGTGGACTCTACCCGGAAGAATACTTTTTTGACCAGAACAGCGGAGTTTGGAGAGTAATTCAAAATATATTACGTTAGCAATTTGTTTCTTAACCTTATTGTGCTCTACCGCACCGGAACAGGAACAGCAAGGCTGTATGTTCTGTTTCAGCGAGGACACCAGATTTACACGAGCTGTAAAAATGCACCGGTTCAAGTCTTGATTTATAAAATTGTATTGGATTGCCTCGTAGGAACGATCGGACATTACGAAGATTCGTCAACCATCCGAGGAAGCCACTTTCCACACTGCTTATGACTTCTATTTCGATTGGTAAGCGCGACATTTCCTATAAATTCCAGGTAATCCCAATGCTATGCTCCGTCATGGACAATCGGTTATCAATTATTTTCTTCTCATTTTGCAGGGAAACTGGTAAGTTCGTGGAGCGAGTGGAGCAAGACCGGCATGCATCTGCGTACGACAACAATTACCATTGCTACTGCAAAGCGGCGCAAGTTGTAAAAGGAACACACAAACACAAAAAAATGAAACGTACGCCACGCGACTTCTACTTTGATGAATACGAAGAAGGTACAGGTCTTATTGATTAAAAAACTAATAAGCTATCAACCTTGGGAAGAACGCACTTTCCACAAGCTGGATAGTCCATTCTGAACATCATGGACACTTTGCGAGATTATGCACGGTTTTAGCTTGGGCAATGTCGATTGCTCATGGATTTCGGGAAACCAATCAATCAATGTCCTAAAATGTATGTTTCCTATTTCGTATCCGTAGCCTGGTTTTCGTTCGAGGACAGCCCACATGCACGTGAAGTTGAGGTAAACACAACACACACTAACCTGCAACGTGACCGTAATATTTCCCTAAAATGCTCGTAGCTGTATCGCCTATATATTTTGAATTAGGACTATCCTAACGGGGGCGGAAGACGAGTTCGGTTTGGTCCGCGGGGCGAGAATGGGCTCAGCAGCGACGATTGGTACTTTGACACGGGAGACGAAAAGTTCAAGGAGAAGAGTGATGAGAAGGAATACGAATATTGTTCAGCTCACGGCGTATGGATTCTCACCAACACGCTCAAGCAGTTGGGGCGTACTACGCGTACTAACCATCCTGATGAACATTACTTCTCGGATGCCAAAGGTGGGTTAATCTGTTTTGGGCACAGATAATTGCCAATTGTTAACAACGCCTGTTTCACAACCTTGTACTTACCTCATATTCTTCCAGGTGTTTTCAGACACAAGTCAGCTGGGCTTGGTAGCTTCATTTACTTGGACAAGAATGCTCGCATCTACCGGGAAAAGCGACACAAGCCCTTCGATTACGTTTGGAATACGGCGGGCAATTTCTACATGCTGGAAGAGGAATCCAACAAGTTCAGCGTCTCTGGAAAGCTAAAAAAGTAAGTGATATATGATTAAGTTTAATTTTGTACAAAATACGGTTTATTTCGGCTAGGGACTAGTTTAACATTTTAATAACGTTTAGCGTTCACTATACACACAATAATCGGGCACATGTCCTCAATGTTTGTGCCTAAATTCCCAATATTTGCTGAGGTCATGGCCTATTTCAAGCTAAGGATTATGTTCAATCCATACTGTTTTCTGAATTGCTGTGCTGTTTATATACAATTTGCATTGACCATTATCCGACTCAGGAAGAAGAAGGTTAAGAAGACGACGCAAGAGATCATGGCGGCTGTGAACACGGATGACTTCAGGGCCGACTGGGCGCATCCAACGGCTGAAGACATGAGTGAGAAGCGCGGAAGGTTTTCCGACCTTCGCAAGGCACCCAGTTGGACCAGCCCTGAGTATCATGAGTCCGAGAAAAGGCTCCATCATGATCGACCTGGCAAAATCACCATGTAGACCCCGAGCAGAAACCTGAACTATGGTGTATGAAGTATAAGGTTGTGCAGTGCACCATGCCATGATCATTGGTCATTTGATTTCAAAACCTGTATTATCAATCTTACGCTTACGCAAGTGACAACGAATAAATAATTGAACTTTTTAACTCCGCAAGTGTATTGGGATGGGATCAGCAGTATTATAATTTATAATGTAACTAGTATGTAGAGTGTTGTAAAGGTTGATACTGCGTAAAGTAATATAGTTTGTAAATATTAGGTACCAATATTCATTGCACATCGTGGTATAATCTAAAAAACTCGAAGTTTAAATTATAATGTATGAATAGTAAATCATCAGTAGAAAGTAGATCCACGAAGCTATCCGAGCGGCAAACCTAAATCCTGATAAATCCACCTTAGCTGTTTCCTGACGCGGGGTTTGGCTTGGTTTAGTTTAAATGTCAAATTGTATTCAAGTTCTAATTTCTAATGTATTTCACTTGAGTTACTTGACCATTCACCATTTGACCATTATTGACTGCTGCTACAGCACAGGCTACAGCTGTACAGCTTAGCTGCTGGCTGCTGCGCTGCGCTGCTGTAACTTACGACAGGTGACGGGAGGTGTACAGGGTGAGCTGGGGCCTTATTTTGGTTCTTAATTGTTTTATTTAATTATACATTCACTATTTTTTCCTGTTTGCGTTTGCAAAGGTTTCTGCTAATATTGCTTATTTATAACACTAACAGCCCTATCATTGCTAGCGCTTACATCGGTCGGATGTCTGCAGAAATGGACCAGGGTCGTGTGTCAGAATCAGAGTGTGGAGTGGAGGACAATGTCAAGAGCAGCTGGAAGCTTCCAACACATGTTTGCATTAATTGTACACGTCCCTTTGCCGGTAATCTGCGGGGAACCAATTTGCTACAGGTAGTACATATTAAACAGTTTTAAGTCAGTCCGGTTCAGTTCAGAGAGGCAAGTCTGCCTCCCAAAAATTAGCATTTCATTTCATTTTATAGTAGCAAATGGTAAGTATTTCATGGAAAATATGTTTGGATGGTCAATGTCTTTTATGAAAATACAACAAAAAAATGGGTAGATACGCATATTGATAGGTATTTATGTAATTAGTGCCTTCCTATTCCTATTGATAGTGGAATCGATTTTAATTAACAAATTGTTTGCGTGTCTGATGACATATTTTTGGGAAATTGTTTTGGCTCAATCTGTAATTTTATGCTATTTGGTTAGAAGTAAACATGAATTTCAGAAATTTTGTGCGTTTGGAGTCGAAATTGCCTCCTGGAGGCATATGTAGACTCCTGCTAGCTAGGTGAGCCAGATTTGCCTCTCTGAACCGGACTGTAATTATTAACCATTATTGTTCGATATGTAGACTACGACTACATACTACTTGCAACCCATTTTCAGATTGACTTTCTGGATAATCGGGGTCAAATTCGTGGAGGTGAAGAGATTTCTGTACTCAAAGCTCTAGACGCCGTTTTCCATGTAACAAAGGACACGAGCCAGAGCAATGCTGGAATGTGCAACCAATGTGCTCGAGTTCTCTCTCATATCTATACCTATTACGTCAATTTGATGGAACTCGCCCAACCCAAGGCTCCAGTTTGTAAAATTGTTCGACAGTTCAAAAATCACTTTAAAACTAACCCCAGTCCGCAGGGGGTTCCTTATGAATATGAGTTTGACTCGGATGGGAATGAGGACGAGGAAGATGAGCACGACGACGCTGGAACTCTCACGATTAAAAGTTCAAAAGGAAAGGTAGGGCGACCTCGAGGATCTAAGAAATCAAGTCCCAGAACGAATGTGAAGGCAAAATCAAAGAGTACTGGAAAATCGAAACCAAGAAACGTTGTCAAAATAAAGACAAAACGAAAAGCGGAGGATTCAGGTGAGTTTTTCGAAAAAGTTCCCGGAGAACTTTACCTCAACCTCAAACTCGCAATCTACATATTTGATGATTTGATTAAATATTACATTCTACTTTAGCAGAAGGTGAGCCTAAACCAAAGAAGCCGCGAGCACCGCGTAAAAGCTATGCAGAACTTCGACAAGCTGAAAGTGAGCGTACCCGGCGTGCAAGAATGTCTGAAACTCCTGACGCCCGGGCAATTCGCCTGTTCAAAGATGCGGAGCGGAAGCGGCTCCAAAGACGTCTTCTCAAAGACGAGGAAACACGGAAAGCTGGTGGAAGTAAGAATAACCCTGGAGAAGAAAGTGGGGATGGTAAGAATGCTGGAGAAGGGCCGGAAGAGGAACTCAAAATAATTGGTGAAACACTTGAACAACGAACAGCGAGGTTAGCTCGAGATGCTGAGTGTAAGCGTAAAAGAAGAGCACTTGAAAAGACTCAGAAGGCCCAAGGTAGTGCATCGGAGACTTCGGAGTCAAATTCTAATTCATCAAGTCGACCAGAAACGGAAGTCTTGGTAACTACCGCACCCGAATTTAACTATGAATCACTGCTCCATCTTGCGGGAATTGGAGTGTAAGCGTGTACAAGGTCGTTGAATGGGTTGAATACTCCAGGCAAACTTAGACCTAACCTAAACTGAAGTAAATTGTTTGATGTTGTGTTGTGTGATTTCTTTAATGCCAACTTTCGTAAATGAGCACATACTTAATTCTAATGTAAAACACTAATGTCTAATGTATAATGGAGTGTATCTACCTACTTATAAATATAAAATCCTTCCCAGTTGATTGAACTCGATCTCCTGCATGTGTTGTTCTTTCATGAATTTGTTTTATCGATACATCATTTTGTAAATATGTTAATTTATTTATTTTTAACCAGAAAGCGGTCGATGTACAGTACTTAGTTTAC
>JAQFXY010001265.1:0-11539 GCA_034693865.1 Ceratophysella sigillata | reverse complement strand
ACATGAGTTTCGCCCATGTTGCCGATAATATAAATCGTAAGGGAGGTAGAATCCTTGGCCGTACAGTTTTTAAGTACATTTAAATAGTACTGTTGTCGCCGATGCCGTGTCTCGTACGGGTGGTTTAATAATTTATGACTTATGCTGAAATTGTTTCTAGTGCATTGTTTATATACCCAAATGACTCTTTAAGCCCAGCTATGGTGGATTTTGGATCTTTCTTATCGGTCAAATTATTCTCAAAGGGTTGACGATTGTTAATTATAATCTCCATCAACTATTTTTAAACAACTTTTCATTTTCATTATTTATATAATCAATAACCTAATCCAATTTCAAATCTGGGTCAATAATCTGTAATTCAATGGTGGTATCTAATATTGTCGTTTCATTATCTTCTATAATCGCGTCTTCTTCCAAGTTACCAACAAATATTGAGGCCAAAATTGCTTCCAACATCCCGATAATGTGTTTTCTTTCAAACCATTCCATTCATTATCAATATTACTTATTGCATCACTAATTTTGAATTGTTTCAAAAAAAGCATCAATTCTAGCACCATTTTGATATGTAAAATCTACAGTCTGCCTATATGTTGTTCCTAATTAGTACGCTTTAAGTGTTGAAATGTAGCATTGATCCATAGGTTGAATTATTGACGTAGTGTTTTTTGGAGGGTACACATTATTGATGTTTAAGTTAATATCATCTAATTCACGAGGACGACCTGGTGAATTTTCCAATAATAATAAATATTTATACGCTCTTGACATTCTTTTATAATATTCTCTTAATTCTGGTATTAAGTGATTTAAAAAATAGTCTAATACTTCTGGGATTAGTCGGCAAATAAATAAATTTAAATTTAATTCAACCAAAAACTTTATTAATTGCACAACTTTTATAGGTACTAAGTAAAATGGAGCCCGTTCCTGATTCAGTGTTTGCCTATTTCTGTGACAAAATATGCACCGATCCGGAGAATAATGTGACTATTGCATATAGGTTGCATGGGTCTGGCCCGATTAAAGTTGTACTTGTGAATGGAATTTTTACTCAAGCATACAATTGGTACTTATTTCTTAAAGGGTTTTATGAGTCTGAAGCGACAAACGCCTCTCAGTTCACATTTTTAACGCTGGACAATCGCGGCACTGGATCAAGTTCAAGTCCGATCGGCCGGTATAAAACTAGCCAAATGGCTGGAGATATTAAAAGAATCATGGATCAACTGAAATGGGATAAAGTAAATATCATGGGTATATCGATGGGCGGCATGATCGCGATGGAATTTGCAGGTATTTATCCTAATAACGTTGAGAGCCTTGTATTGCTTGCAACAACCCCATCTCGAGTTCAATCTACGGCCAAAGGGATGCTAAATTTCATAAACATCCAAATTAAATCCAGCCCTGACGAAAAACTTGCGAATGTCTTAGAGATGCTTTATGGCAGTAAATCTAAAAATGACCCTGCAAAGTGGGCCGAAATATACACCTTCCATAAAGACCTCGTCGACAAACGCACGCGACGTGAGCTTCCAGTCATTACATACAGTGGAATGATAGGACAATTATGTGCTGTTATGACACACAACATGACGGAAAACAAACTTGACACTCTTAAAGAATCCAGTTTTACTAAGGTTGTTGTAACTGGCGATGAAGACGCATTAATCACGCCGGAAACATCGATTAACCTCGCAAAAAGAGTCAATGGGAGACTCACAGTCTTAAAGGGACATGGGCACGGACTATTAAATCTATACGAAGAATTAATACCATTATTATACCCAATATGGGCCAACCAACTTACAAAAAGCGATTGACGAGCCCACTTTAATGAAATCACCCCATTAACACAAGCGATTCATTTTTAACTAAAATAAGGATTAGGTTATGGCAATAATAATAAATATAATCGCTTAATAAAATATAGATGGTTAATTTTTTTAGTAAATAATACTGTTTTTTTAAAAATAAGAATGAAAATGAGCGAAAACAATAATAACAGTTTTAGAGAAGAATCGATAGATAATCGTTTGTGTTGGAGACATGCGGATTATAATTTAAACAAAAGTCCACCAATGACGGATTTAGTGTCGTATTCCACAAAGGCGCCTGCATTAGGGTGTATGAAGTAACGTAGTCCAACGTGTGGGTTGGCCGAGGTCGTTTGTGTGACTGGATACATGCCATTGGTGTGTTCAAAGAGACGACCGCCGATATAAAGCTCAAGGTCACTGCATGCTGATTTTGAATCAAAAAGCCCATTCAAGTGTAAGTTGGCCTTTAAGGCCCTAAATTCCATTGTTTGTTGTTTATTTACAGACACCGAACCACCAACTGATAAAGCCCGATGGATACGTCCCTCTAAGTCTGCTCGAAAGTATTCTGGGCGCTGCGGATCGACCCCCAGTTGAAAAAGAACCTTTGAGGCTTGTCCATGAGAGTGAATCTGGCTGAGATGAACTGCTCTGTTTGACGAACCTACAGGGGCATCATGATACTTTGTATGGCTCTTGCATTGTGACAATAATTTGGTTGGCCATACACTATCAATTTTTTTGCTTATCCCATCAATGGCGTCACTTATAGAGTCGCGAGTAGATTCAATAAACCCCCTGGCCTTCTTTTCTGCATCATCTAGCGTATTGTTATTTGAAGATCTGTCTTTAAAGTAATCGTTTGTTTTGTTTAAATGGTCTCCTAATTCAGTCTTAGCATTATTATATGCATTAGATGCGTGGTCTTTGCTATAATTAATACTTTCAGAAGCATGGCCACTGGCTTTATTGGCACCGTCCTATTAATAAATGTATGACGTTTTTATTTGATTAAAAAGTTTTTTTTATAAATGTTGAAATCATATAAATTGAAAAATAGATTATAAAAAAATAAAAAATAAAAGCAATTTATATAAAGGCGAAAAAGCATGATTGCCTGGATTGCCTTACTATATATTTTTATTACTTTGGTTTATAATGTAAAACTTTAGACAATATGTGTTATTTACTTTTAGGTCTTGGCCAGCTTTTTTAAGTTCGTCCTTAGCTTGTTCAGCGTTTGTTTGATTCGAATTCCACATTAATAAAAAAAATTAAAATATATCGTGTTTTAATATTACAAGCCCCCCTTAACGCATGCCCTTTTTTAAAATACAAGCGCTTATATATGAATTCTTAAGCACATCTTCAACATTTTTTCTTTAGACTAGTAAATAATACAAGCCCGGCTTGTAATTTGAAAAACACGGTATTAGATGGGATATAAGGTGACACAAACAACAATAAATAACTATCAAGATTTAAAATATTTTAATGAAGTTAAACTTATATTTGTTTATTATAAATTTAATTAAAACGATGAGAAAGAGAGACTGATTTAATTGTCTGAGATTTAAGCAAAATCAACTTAATGTAGTTTAGTCCTTGATTTTGTGCATTGCATCACTAGCAACATTCTTTGTTCCTTGTGCGGCATCACTAACTGCATTCTTTGTACCGTGAGCGGCATCACCTGCTACCCTTCCAGTAGTATGGGCTGCATTATCTAGTCCTTTCTACAACAATATTTAATATTTACAAATTCAAATGAATTTAAATAGAATATACATAGGGTACTGTAATATTCATTCATATATATAGAATACATAACTTAATACGTCATAGTATAATTAAATGAAATAAAATGGTTAAAATATTATTTTTTTAACCACCACATTTGATTTAGATGATTATTAGTAATGATCCATTGTAATTAGCAAGCTTATACAATATCTTATCATTAGTAGGTTATATTTTATAAAGTATTGTACTAAAACTTACAGCTGTACCGTGGGCAGCGTTTGAAATTGGGTTGTTACTTGGCATTCTGATTAGATAAATTTGGTTTTTTTATTAATAAATTATTCGTTATCTAATTTTTTTAATTTGGGAACATATTTATAATAAAAAGCAGTATGATGACGAAATACTACTATCGCTGATCAATCCAAGTAAGTTGTGTTAAATACATATAATCTTTAATAAGTTCTACAATAGTTATAACTGCACCGAGAACGACCCGTTATTGATCGGTTCGTAAGTTAAATTGTGTAACTTGAAGTATGACACAACTTTGGGCTTAATGTGGGGGCCGTCTACCCCCGAGTGGTTGCCTGCGCCTGTTATTACAATAACTGACTTTATATGGTGTGATTGGTTACGTTTAATGAAGATATCAAGAAATTTCATAGATTCATCTACAAATTGGCCATGAAGATCAATGGTAGTAGCTGGAAGAGCCTTGTTCTTTAACATGAACATCTTGTTGGCCATTTCCCGTCTTAGTTTGTCCATTTTGACGGTTTCTTGCTTGCCTTTAATAGATAACTGTTTAGCCTCAGCCTTATTGTTCGATTCAAAGGCTATTTTAGACCTATTAAAGAAATCTGCTCGAGCCTTAGCATGTCCATCAATCCTATGTTGATATGTTGCGAACGCATGATCTGCATCAACCTCTTCCGGTTCCTCTTTTATACGGGCGTCAACTTGTTCCGGCTTCGTTTCGACAGAATTACTGCACCTCAGTAAATCAAGCGCCTTTTTATAGATCCTGCTTATCAACCCCATTTGATTTAATTTAATAACCCAACTTATTGTATAGGAGTAGTAGTGAGAGGTTGAGTAAAAATAGATTTACAAGACTTCCCGAAGTGATTAAAAAAAATGGAAAATGTAAATTTAAAAGAATATCAAAAGACATAGAGGAGCATACTTGAAATTATCCTTAGAGACATATGATCGTGTATTGCCTTTAGTGGAGACCAGCTCAATCACCAATGCAGCCGCAAGTATCATTATAGGAACTAAAATAAGAACGTTAAATCTTCAATTGCATTAGTTCAATATGTCATAATTAGTGCCCTCAACTGAGCCATAAATTGACAAACAATCAGTAGAATAGATTGTTCGAATGATTATCATCCCAGTATCAACTTACCAAGGGATTTCTACAAAACAATATATAATAATAAGCGATGCCATTAAGCAAATCTACTATAAATAGAGTTAGAAACGTTTTATTTGCAATAAAGTATGTTAATTGTTTGATGCACTGTAATATTAAAAATCATTTATTAAGAATATTGCTATTTTCACACCCCTTTTTGCCGCTAAATAAAATAACTTCTTGAAATAAAGATATTGGTTAATTTGAAGCAATAAGACCCAGAATATAATAATTTTAATAGATTATTGTTGTTATTCCTATGTAGTTATGGTATTTTAACTTTGGCAAGTGTTCAATTCAAGCAATATTGTATAATCCAACATATTATAATTGATTAAGGTATTAGCACTATCCAATATCGATTATGTGGCTAATTTATTAAATTATTGTCTTTATAATTAAAATACATATTATTTATGTATACATATGCGAGTATTGTGTCCACCTTTACCACATTTCTTTCCATCGACGTATTTATATGCCAACTTATCTCTGTTAATTGTACTATTATTACTTACTATGGACCGATCTCTAATTTTGTTACCATTAAAGGATCGGTGATGGGGATAACTAGGTCTTTCTACCCACCAGAGAGTTTCTTTAACATGACAGGTACCTCATTTGATTGTAACATAAACAATGTAACACGGATTTCATTTTAAAGGAACATGCCCTTGAGTTAAAATTGTTAAGTGGGATTCTAATTGAATTTTCTCCTGGTGAAATGCAATGTTGTATAGATGCCATTGTGAGTGTATATCCTCAAGCGATAGAATTCTCCCATCATTAACATAATTGGCCATCGTATGGTAGCATAGAATTCCAAAGGTCGAGGTAAACAGGCCTGTACAAGTAGTGTCTGCATATTGGAAATCTAACTGATCAACATGTTTGTTCAAATCATACTCTGATATCTTGCCTAAGACCGCTTTAAGCATATCCTTCTATGTCGCACACTTTTGTGCTTCCGACAGAAATTCCTGCCTTGAGGAATTACTCTTGCTAGAATTAATCACGTTTATTGGCATGATTAAAAAGAAAATAAAAAAGGCAACCATTAGGGAGCGGAAAGGTGTGTGCTTTTTTTAACAGACACAAGTATACATGTTACATATTTTAATTATTACGCAATACAGCATTAAATATATAATAAATAATATTTATAGCAATAGAGGAATGTGAAGGCCGATCGCTAGATTCGACCCGGGTTAATACTATTAAGCGAAATAAGATAACGTCGACAATAATCTCTGCATCTAGTAGTAATAATGCCCACAAGGGGCTGCAGTTAGAAGACTCGATATATGCGCTTAAAGCTGATAGTTCGAATGGACCTATGCTAAATGAGTCAGATCTCGTGACGGCAACACGTGACATTGATGCCGACAGATCTACACAAGGCAACACCGCTGATTCGATATTTAAAAAGAAGAAGGTATCGTCATTTATTAAACCAGGGCCTATCCAGGGATCGGCACATATACGTGTTACTAGCCGGTTCGATTATGCAATGGGTATTTGCAAGGATTATAAGGAAACAGGCCATTGTGGGTTCGGCGATACATGCATCTACCTCCATGACCGTAGTAATTACAAACCCGGATGGCAGTTAGACCGCGAATGGAATGAAGGGACCTACAAGAGCTCAGATGTTGCTTTAGCTGCTACACTAGGGGCTAATTGGGCCAAGGGGAAATTTGCAGAAAAGGTTGAAAAATTGACACGCGAAGATCAAAGCACCCAAATTGATACTACAAGTGGTGTTGAAGATTCTTGCTGCACAATATGTGGAAGTTTGCCTATAGTTAACCCCGTAAAAACGAAATGTCAGCATGTATTTTGTGAAGAATGTGCATTAACCCAACACAAACTAAACAACAAATGCTATCAATGTAATTTGCCAACGAACGGAATATTTAAATCCATAAATCAATAACATAAATTAATTTTAAAGAATGATAATCGAGCTCGATCATGTTCATGACTATCCTAAGGATGAATCCATAAAATACACATATGGAACAGCAGGTTTTAGAACCATGTAAGTGATATATCTATTAAATGGAAGTTGTTGCATATTGAATTGATATATACAATTACTTATGTATAGTCGTCCTTTTCATATTCTTAACTATTGTCATGACCCCCAAAAAAATATTTTAAATTATTAATAACTTGTTGGAATTTAATATGATACTTTAATATAGTGCTGATACACTCGACCCAATTTGTTACAGGGTGGGATTGTTAGCAGTACTACGAAGTTTTTCATATACTCGGGTCGAGATGCGAGAGTTAAATCCGTATGGCGCAATTGGGGCAATGATTACAGCAAGCCATAACCCTGAAATTGATAATGGAGTTAAGATCGTGGAACCGATGGGAGATATGCTGAAGACATCGTGGGAGAAATATGCTACCTTATTGGCCGATACATCGAATATAAACCTGGCATCTGTGTTTGACTCAATGTTTATGATAGATGAAATTTCTGCTGTAATCGACGATTTGGCTATTTGTGGTATCAGCGAAAATGTTCTAGTGACACAGGTGGTTTATGGAATGGACACTCGTGCGAGCAGTCCCCAATTATTAGGCGCGTTAGAAGCGGGGATTGCCGATGCAACTATGGTTATTTCTAAACGATTAAGATCAATAAACAACAAAATTGAGTATGCTCCCTCTGTGCACAATGCCGGGATAGTCACAACCCCGCTCATTCATTATTTGGTCCGCTGTATCAACACCAATAACCAGTACGGCGCACCTACCCGCGATGGATATTACACAAAACTCAGCCAGGCGTATAATAATCTTCTAAAAACGGCTATTAATAATTTCGCAACTACTATTGATCAGGAATTCGGACACGATAGTATTAATGCTATTAATCCAGACACGAGCATGTCACCGATGATTGCCACAACACACCCAATACCACTAATCAAAATAGACTGTGCAAATGGGGTCGGGTACCCTATATATAAAGAATTTATCGAGTTTAATACATCGTTATATGGTCCTACAATCAAGCTCGATTTTTATAATCACGGTGATGGCGAATTGAACAAGGATTGTGGCGCAGATTTTGTCAAGCTTAAGAACATTATGCCAAAAACTATGGAACCAACTTTTAATAGCAAGTGTGATATTGGAGCAGTCATTGATGGAGACGCAGACAGACTTCTTATGTTCATTACAGAATCAAACATACCCAATGACAATATTGAAAATATCAGCACTACCCATAAGACAAAGAAAAGCAATAGGTTTGGACTGTTAGATGGCGATCGAATGGGCGCCTTATTTGGCGAGTATTTTAAGCACATGTTGGATCTATTAAATATTCCATACCAGTCAATCTCTAATAACGATTACGGCGTATCGATTGCATTTATTCACACAGCATATTCGAACAATGCAGCAATTCATTATTTAAACAACACTGTTCAAATACCAGCAGTATGTGCAATCACCGGAGTGAAAAACTTGCATCATATGGCACTGGAATACGATATTGGGATGTACCTTGAGCCCAATGGCCATGGAACAGTGCTCTTTTCCGATAAATTTAAAGTTCTTTTATACAAAAAAATCAAGACAGAATCTAGCACTATGGATGCCACTGAATTATTTGCAGCCTACCAGCTCGTTAATATCATTAACTTAATTAACGAAAGTGTAGGTGATGCGCTATCATTGCTGCTTGTGATCCAGGCCATCATGTTGACTAAAAAAACAAAAGAGGAAATCCAGTGTATGCGGCTGAATAGCGATCAGATGAGAAAGGCACTATTGGAGCTAAATACCCATTATACTGTCATTTTTAAAACTCCGCATGAAGATGCCAACACACGTGAAATACCTAAATATTTTAAACATTCGGAAAATGAAGTTAATCAAATGCTACCCCCGTACAAACTACAATTTGAAAACATTATTGATGAAGCACAGGTTGAAGTGTGTAATAAATTCAAAGATTGGTATCACAGTTACGATAATTACGCCAGTGTTCAAATTGTTAAAGCCGTAAAGGATAAAACAATATACAAAACTACCAATGCAGACAGAGATCTCGTATCACCTGAAGATATTCGCGATACAATACTTGTACAGTTAAAAGAATATATAGCATCATCAACAAGTGAAACAAAATACGCCCGCTGCTTTGTCCGTCCATCAGGAACTGAAAATGTTATCCGCATTTATGTGGAATGCGATAATGAGCCCTCATTAACACCACTTGCTGAAAAGATATCCGCCATATGCTACTAAAAAAAATATATTGATATAAGTTTGATTTCTTTTAATATTTTCGTTTATCATCATTTTATTATAAACAATTATCAACTACTTATTATTATATCTGTTTACTCATTTATTAATGTTGGTAATGTGTATACATCGAGTCTCTTTTGATTGTGAACTGGAATATTTTGGCGAGTGGTAGCGAGGAGGTTTAGATCAATGTCTGCGAACAACGTAGACTCGTTTGATTGTGCTTCTGATAATACTTTCCCCATGGGATCCACGATCATTGAATGACCGTATGCGACATACCCATTTGAAGTACCAATATCACTCGCAGGACTACACCCAGCTACATAAACTTGATTTAAGACCGCCTTACTTCTAAGCAATAAGGACCAATGTAGGGGTCCAGTTGTCATGTTAAAGGCTCCAGGGTACACCAGCAACTGTGCACCCTTTTGCATTGCTATGCTGTCGAACTCAGGAAATCGTAGATCATAGCATATCCCTAGCCCTATTTTTCCAAATTCAGAGTCAAAAACGGTCACATCATTTCCAGGAGATAATACTTGGGATTCCTTAAATGTAATTTTACCAGGAATATCAATGTCGAATAAATGCATCTTGCGATGCTTCGCGAGCAAAGTCCCCTTCTTGTCAAATACAACTGAGGTGTTGTACAACTTATTCGTGATAGGGCATAATTCGGGAATGCTCCCGCCTATAACCAGCATTTCATTATCAATTGCTGCTTGCCGCAGGGTGTTCGAAGTCTCGCCTGGGATCTCTTCCGCGTAATCCCGAAAATGTTCTATACCATATAATGCGTTGAAACACTCAGGTAGAACGCATATTTGAGCCCCTAATTGCGTACGACACTCTTCAATAAACATCACTGCGCGCGCCACATTGTCCTTTTTAGACACCGTCACCTCCATTTGTACCAAAGCAAGCCTAAACATATTTTTTAATCTTAAATTATAATATTTTAATCTTTTTTTCAAACAATAACTAGAGGTTAAAGAATAAATTTAAACGATAGATGTTAACTTATGAAGTACAAATATATTTTTTAAAGTACCCAGATATTATTATTCTGCAAATTATATAGGCGGAAGTTATTACTAACAATTCACAGTTTAATCTTATGATTGGGCTTAAAGGCTTTTAAGTTGTCGACAATAAAGAATGTGACAGTAATTTGATTAAACTTTTGTTGTGGTTTGTTTTATAGTAATATGGGTTAATAACATGCATATAATCCTTAAGTTACGTTAACGAAATAATTTATTAATAACATTTAAATATTATTTCCATACACATCATTTAAGTTACCCCAAGCCTCAGAATATTATTGAATAATCTTTGAGGGGCTCTTTTTGAGACCAAATAATGTGCGGATTTTTGATTTTATGCTCTTGTTATTAGTAGATAAATTGCTTTGTCCCGGATTATTATAAAATGTGTTTGCATTATTGTCGTCATAATCACTGGTGTCTGGAAATAATGGGGCGGATAACCTCTTGATCGGAAGGTTTAACTGAAACGCCTCAATATCGTTTATAAAAAGACTGTTTAATAACGATGTACGGTGTGCTTTATGGGGCTTGAAAAACTGAGGTGCGTATTTAGCGGCTCTATTTCCATTCACCAACTTTTGAATCAATGTGGTCACAAAATCATTAGTAGGGGGGTAAATGGTTGATTTTAATGTAGGTTGAAAGTTTGGGACGTCTTCTTTTGAGGTAAAGGCGACCCTATAATGCGTATTTTTGTTCCCAAGTGAGTCTTGGCAGTGTACTGGTTGTACAACGGCGATGATATGATTGAATTGTGATCTAAATAATTTTGGGTCATAAGGAATAGAATGGTGCGAATCCTTAAAGACTATTAGGCAAACATCATTTCCAATATGCCGCTTTCGCTGCACTCTTTTAATGTCTAATGGGGTTGAAGGGATCATAGGAGAGACGTGATACATGATTTCCACTGTTGCCGAATCGCTCCCTAGTTGGTATGGAATTATTAGATTTTCTTTAAACTGGTTATAATAAGAGTTCTCCCCATTCTTGCATGCTGTAGAGGTGTCAAGTCCGCCGTTAAAACCAGTCCACCCGCGGAGTGAAATTTTAGAACCCATTAGTGACATAAAATCGTAAAAGTCATCACTTGCGTCTTCATTACTTAAAATATCTGTCTCATTGGTTTGATTGGCTGTTACATACAAAACGCCAATTTTACATTTTTTTAATCGATAAGATGTGTAATAATCGTCCTCTATCTTTAAAATCTTAGT
>JAQFXY010001264.1:0-11555 GCA_034693865.1 Ceratophysella sigillata | reverse complement strand
GCTGCAACAAATGAGGGTTGAGCTACTGGCGGTTGCACAATAGGCTCGACAACTGGAGGTGCAAATACTGGCTGAACAACTGGAGGCGCAAATACTGGATGAACAACTGGAGGCGCAAATATTGGCTGAACAACTGGAGGCGCAAATACTGTCTGAACAACTGGTTCTTTGAGTACAGGCTCTTCTTTAGCTTGAGTGAAAGTAGGTACTGCAATTGGTTGAGTAAATATGGGTTCCGGTACAGGTTGAGGTGGTGCACTCACTGGTGGAACGAAAACGGGCTCAACAGGCGGTACAACAACTTCAGGCTCAACAATTGGTAAGACTGGTGCTGGGGGTTCATGAAAAGCGACAGGTTCTACAGAACTGTAATCATGTGAAATTTCCTCTGGCTTCTTTTCGTTGCTTATGGACTCAATTGGAGCAACAATGGAGATGGGCTGCGTTGTTGTTGTCGATGTTGTAGCAAAAGTGTTGTACAATCCAAGAATATCAATGGAAGATTTAGGTCCAGAAACGTTAGGAGCCGACTCGTATAAATCCAACAAAGAGTTTAGCGCCGCAGGATGAGAAGTTTGGGGGTTGATGTGATGATGTTGGTGATCCGGAACTGAGTCCTCGGCTCCCCACAGGTCAGGGGATGGGCTCCGTGGGGAAGGCGTGGGTGACGGCGGCATAGGCACCGGACTCGGCTGCGTCATCCGCAGTCTGTCCAACAGGCTGTCCGAAGTGGCTTCCAAGGAGCCAGTAACAGTTTGAAGCAGGTCCTGCGTAGAGCGAGGCACCATTGGAGCACAACTCGTTGGATCATCTTCACTTGTGCTTGTGCTAAAGAAAGGGGATGGCTTTGCTGCCGCTACTGAGTTTCCAACGCCCCATGAGTTGTCAGCTGTGGATGAAGAAATGAACTGAGCGAATGGATTCCCGGCATCTGGCACCGTAACTGTGCTTGCGGCGAATGAGAGAAATGGATTTGCTGGTTGAGATTCTTCAATTACTGTCTGACCCATGCCACTCGAAAAGTCGGAAAGGAAAGGATTCGATGCATTGGATTGACCTCCATCAAACTGTTGGACAGGCGGTGGATCTGGATCCATAAGAAATGGATTGAATCCTTTGTTCTCCTGAAGTGCGTAGCCCGCCATTTTGAATTATTTGATTGTAGCTATTTACAGAAGCTCAGCCTCGAGCACCTTGAGTTCTGTTTTTCCTGGACCAAGAGAATCAGCAAGCGACGTATCAAAGGGATCAGCTTCAGTCTCCTTGCCCTGGACGCTGACTGCAGCAGGAGTCAAGGGGCAATTATTGAAATGTACAGCTGAGCTGCTAGTCTCCCTGGGATTGAAATCTGGGTCGTCGTATAAGGTCCTGCTTGGAGAGGAATGAACTCCAAGCTCTTCTTCCAGTAGTTTCACTTGAAGCTTCGAGGGAACAATTGCCTCAGCTGCTGAAGTGTCAAATGGGTCGTCCCAACCACTTCCGTTAATTTGATTTGGAGAAAGTGGCTGAATAGGAGTTATGCTATGCTCCGTGTCAGTGTGATCCAAAGGGTGCAACTCAGCTGCTTCGGGTATTTCTATCGGAGTGGGTTTCGCACTTCGAATCGCTTTGAGAGAAGTCAGCGGATTCTGAGGAGGCAGAACATCAACGTGTGTATTCAGGAGTTCAGACTCAAGTACTTGCAGTTCCTTCTTTCCTATGTATAGTTCGTTGAGTCTAACTGCAGAAGTGTCAAATGGATCCTCGTGAGTAACTTCTGGAGCAGAAGCTGCAGGTTGAGCTGTAAGTTGAACTGCTGGAGAGGGATTCAGAGGTATATCTGTTGAGTGATAGTCTCCTGTGAAATCCCCTGGAATGTGTTTGGTTATATTGTGATCAACAACGAATGGATCCGAATCTTCAACAATGAAAGGATCCGAATCTTCTACGACGAAAGGATCCGAATCTTCAACAATGAAAGGATCCGGATTCTCACTTGCCCTTGGATTAAATTCAAAATCAGAGAGCTGGATTTTGCAAGGAACGTTACAAACAATTTCAGGATTGGCGAGATCAGCAAGTTCAGTCTCTAAAAGCCGTAGTTCTGTTTTTCCGGGAACAATAACGGTGGGTACGTTTGAAGTGTCAAAAGGATCAGGCTCAGATTCAACTTCTTCCTTTTGTGGCCTTAGGGTAATATCGTCTGATCCAAAGCCATCCACACAATCTAATGGATGTTCTTCCTGACAGGCAGGTACCTCGTCTTTTCTTGGATCAAAGTCAAAGTCGTCGTCTTCGGATGGTTTCTTGGATATTTTCTGAAGTAGAATTGGGGGAGGAGGTCGTACGGGTATTTTACCGTCTACAGTTGAGAGCTCCTGCTCTATTAATCTTAGCTCTGCACTTCCGGGTTGCAAATGCTTCAAGGCTGAGGTGTCAAATGGGTCAACGAGGACACTCCCACTGGTTACCGGGACTGAAGTGCTACTGGATGCAACCAGTACTCGGTCACTCAAGCAATCTCCAGCCTCATCCGAGGGTAAAATGTCGGTTGCATAACTCGTGTCAAATGGATCTGGCTCTGCATTTTCCTCTGGTTCTTTTTCTTTTGTTGTATGTCCGCTCTTGGACAAGGACTGAGTTGCTAATTCGGCAAACTCATCAACAATGAAGTATTCTTCGTCATGGACAGGATTGGTATTGACAGGATAAGGAGCCGGCTCGCTGTCACCGAATGTTTCAAATTCTCGAAGAAGTTCTTGAACGTCGATTTGATTGCTATTGGACTTTTTGGGATATTCCGATGTGGGCGTCACTGACAAGTCATGAGAGGGAGTTAGAGTTTCTGAATCGATTTGAACATCGAGAGTATCAGCGGAGCATATAATATCACTCTGCTCAACAGTTCCGGTCTCACAGGGAATGCCCTCAAAGTTATCGTCCTCAAAATCTCCTAAAAGATTGACATTTACTGGACGTCGACGTCGGTGACTGGCAACTGCAGAACTTTTAAGACGCTTCTGTCTATCCTCTTCTTCAGCTTTCCCTGTAAGGAAGCCTACAGCACTACCAAGATTCACACGTCTCTTTTCCTTCTTTTCTTCTTCTGCTATTTTCTTTACCACGTCATTGGCTGCAGAAGTGTCAAAGGGATCGTCACCGTCAGGATCTTCTGTAGGGCTGTCTGGAATGTAGGCAAGTTTGATCTGTCCACTTGCAATAGCATCAACGAAGGTGGTGTCAAATAGTTCGTCTTCTAGAACTAGCTCTTCCTCGGGTTCTTCTACATTTCCTGGGCCTGGTTCTGCAGCTTGTTCTGTTCCCCACTTCAAGTTAGACAAAAATATGTATCAAAACACGGAATTAAATATGACCTAAACGAAATTGGTATTTCTACTACGCAGATTGTGTATTGATTGCTTGAATTTATAATGGGAAATGGATATTAGCAGGAAACATTTCTGTGTATTGCAGAATATAACTGCTATATTAAACCACAGACCATCTGGTAGTATTCCATCAATTTTACTGTAATCACCCTTAACCCGATATAGGTACAACATAAAATGAAGTCTTGTGTACCAAGGCTGCGAAAGCCAGTTTTGCACAAGCAACACACAAGTCTTTAAAGGCTGATAACGTAAATCTAATTTTAAAAGTATTGTTATATGCATAAGAATTGAAGTAATACTACGTAGAACAATTACATTAGTAGATGTATTTGCATATATTTGTGTTAGTAAATATTCTATTCAGATGGTTGAATTGAAGTAAATGTATACCTGGTCGTTTGCATCAGTATTTCCTGGTTGAGCTTCACCCCACGGCTCAGCGTCGTCTTGTTCTGCGTTCTTTTCAAATCCTTCCCAGTGATCCTTATCCCTGGCAGCAACGTGTTCTACGTGTGCTGCCGGTTCTTTTCTCTGAAAATAACTGCTAGTTTTAATACGATCAAGATCTCCTGAAGTTTTTTTGAGAGTACTGTCGATTCCAGCGGTGAGTTGCTTAAATCGTTTCCATTCGTCGTCTTCTTCACGAGTGCCCGAATTGGCGGAATCTTCTTGAGTCGGTTCGACGGCGGAGGCGGAGGCAGCTGAAGAACTGGCCTCTCGTTTGCTTTCTTCAAGTTCCTTTTTGTATTTGGCTAACTGCTCAGGATCAAATAGGTCCTCTCCTTTGTCTTTCTTGCCTTTTCCTTTCTTCTTAAGACCTTTCTTGATTTTTAGCATATTCTATCCAGCTACCGGAAGCTCTCTGCAAATTGAATACCGGAATTTTACATACATTCCGTTGAAATGGCTTCAAGAATTTCGTCAATTCAATTACATACTGCCACTCCCTTTTTATGGAGTGATATTTTTGATGCGTTTATAAATTGCAAAGCGCACAAGTACTAGAAAAAAAAGTCCTAATTGTAAGTATTAGGTACGCTATCATCTGCAGAAGCAATTCAAACTGGATTAGTTTATACTAATGCAGACAGTAATTAGTTACTGACGAAACAAGTCTTAAATAATTATCTAGGAATAAGAAAGGCTAGTTATTACCTGATTACACAGCATGCTATCTCCATAAATCTAGTTATAAACAGAATGCATGGGCTTGAGAACCAGCATAAAACTGACTAATGGAATATTAACTGGGTTAATGTGTAAGTTGACTAGTTGGCTCGGCGTTCAGATACACTTTCTCCTTTCACCAGGCTACTGGGTTTTCCCCTTGAGTCAAAACTTTCTTCGAGGATTTCACTGGGTGTGATCTGCGTAGTCAGTCCAACTTTTCACTCTACAATACGAGTCAGTGTATAGGATTTGAGCAACTCGCCAGACATACTATTTGTATACGCTACATGTGTATGCGATGCTACTACGCTTACCGCAGTCCCAACCCAGACTCTCCTGCAGCTTTCTATCGTCTTTGTTATTGATCCGCTCCAACCTGCACATGCTTACGGATATGGATGGATCGGCTCGTCTCATTCAGCTTTTATTAAATTCGGTTACAATGTGCCTTCTTTGAGAAAAGTGTATACCAGCTAAAGGGAATGGCAATTATTGCAATTTTTTTTTACATGGATACTTTTTTATTTTTTAGATAAATTAGGATTTTTTCGACCTAATTGTTGGAGTAGACCTATTTTCCAAAAAGATCTGACTGACAAGTACATGAAATGTTTCCAGGTTCTGTAATCAGGTATTCTTGCTGTGAAAATAACAAGATTACTGCTTGTTCCATCTAGGTTCATTTTGGAAAGTCAAATACCAGCCAGCTATAATAGGACGAATGTGAAAGTCGAAGCATCGTGTTTCTTGTTTAGTACATAGATTAGAAAGATGGAGAAAGGGGTTGAAAAATGAAAGAAAGTATTGGATCTGTACGAGCATATTGCATTAACTCTGGCTTATAATCTAAAGGCCTTCTGTTCTTTTCGTAAATCAGGAGCTTCAATAACAATATCGGTTGCTTTAGTAACACGCTGAGCTACACGTCGTTTATTGACCCAACAACGTTGTTAAATCAATTTCTTGATTCTGATGCTTAGTAGACCTTCGTTTAGAACTATTTTCGTAAATATAAATTTCAAACCACACTTTTTTTGAAGACGTTGTTCCATTGAATACACTGAGCTGTATTACCCATTTTTTTTGTAAAAACTTCAAAAGTTTAACATTTTTGATTATAGCATATATATAATAGTATTCAATAAACTCTGCTTCACTTTCATCACAAATCACAGCATACAACCAACTGTGGCCACTGCCTACGTGTTCCTCGAGGTCATTTTTGTCAGAAGGTGATAATAATATTCATTTACACTTGTGTATTTGAAATTCATGATTAGAAGTTTGGGTTAAATCCTGATGAATGATGAACTAATTAGGTTGTGGATCAGCTACTATGGCTCCGAAGGGAAAGGGCAAAGGGAAAAGCAAGTCACCGAGAAAAGGAAAAGGGAAGGGAAAGAAAGAGCCTCTGACAGATGAACAAAAGAGGAAAATTGCGGAGCAGAAAGCACTTGCTGAAAATGAAAAACTTATCCGGCGTCAGAAACTAACCCAAGCCTTCCTGAAGGTAATGAAGGGACTAAAATCAAATATTGGAGGAAAGTACTAACCAATTGTGAATTTGTAGGTCAAAAAAGACAAAGAATATCAACTGATTAAACTCAACAATAACAAGCTGCTTGATTTATGGCGACCCCATTTACGTAAACAGAAAATTAAGGAACTCATGGAAGACTACAGGGTATTCATATTTTTGTTACGTTACTCAGTGTGGATTCATGGTTGCAGTATTTATATGTGTATTTCCTTAATCTTAGATGATGCAGCTGGCGTTTGAGCGAGCATACGACAGGAAGACTGGTTTGATCCACGACATGGAACGGACAATGGAGAATAATGAACAAGAATACGACCAGGCAGTTGACATGCACATGTACAATATCGACAAACTTATGGGTGAGTCCAGTTGCATTATACTATTTGTACTGTCTGTCGCATTTGGGAATATCTATTAATTAACAAGCTATGCTTCTTAAGTATATTGCTTTCCAATTCATAAATGTGTAATGTGTACCTATAAATTCTTGCAGAGTTCTATCGACGCCGAACAAAGGAAGTTCAAATAAACTACATTGCGCAAAAACAAAAGCTACTTGACAGCCTCAGTGATGAGCGACAATACATTCAGAATGAGCAAAAACGAAGCATCAATCAAATACGCAACGCCATGGCAAACATGGAAGCTTCCTACGAAGCTCGATCCAATGATGCGAAAGCTCAAATCTACATGAAAGAAGAGGATCTTCGTAGCGAAGTAGGTCATTATTTCCAAATTTAGATTTTCAACTATTCAGAATGCTAACTTAAAAGAATCGCGCTTTTATAATTAATTCACTTGCAACCATACAGGCAACCCAGGAGCTGTATGTTTATCGACACATTTTGGAAAATCATATTACCAAATGTTGGAAGGAAATCCATGAAAAAGTCATTAACTATGCTGTAAGATCCGATTCTCCCCTTAACACGTTGAATTTTGATTCTTGAATTTCGGGGCAACACTAATCAACCTATTTATGTATTTTACCATCAATTATTGACATAGGAAGCCACAATTAGCAAACGAAAGGAATTGGTCAAGTTTATGGAAAAGGACGAAAAGTTATCTGCCATCATCAGCGGACAATTCGAACGACTCAATATTCTCGGAGTAAGTTATACATCCATTGCATGATTTTATTAATACTTTCCGTTTATATTTGCTTAATGAGAATCAATGAATTATTAATACTCGTAATTAAACAATAGCATGGGATCAAGGAGTTGAATGCAAGATCTAGTATGTTCCAAAAAGCATTAGGAAAGTATATTGAAGATCTTGAATATAAGAAGGCCACGTGCAGAGAAGAATATGACCGATTGATGGTCTCCAGTAAAGAGTATACAGTTACAAGCAAATCCAGTTTTGCATTCCTAGCTCTGGTCTCGCACGAAGTTATTGCGGTAAAATTTTATTTTTAATAAGCAAAATATCTTCAAAATTGACATTATACTGTGATCGATTAATCAGGTTGCTCTTTTTGCAGAAAATGAATGTATTTTTTAGCCAGAGAGAGCGGATCATGAGATCGAGTGAACGTCTCCGGAAATTGGAGTTTCTTGAAGACAAAGTTGATCCGTTTCTGAAAAGATGGAGATTTGATCTTTACGAGGGTGATGATGGAGATGTACTTATGGGATCTAGAAAACAAGATAATTCTCTCGACTCCGATGATATGGCTATGAACAAGTTCTATTTCAAAGTGGGTGGAGTATACCATCATTTCACTTGTGATTGTTCTCCATGCTCATGTGACTCGGCGAAAGAAGGAAGATCTAGGCTTAACGCACCAGTGAAAACCGTAAGCTTTCGTGGATACTTAGATCAAATATTGCTTGCACACCTGAAAATATAATCAGCATTGTTCAATTCCCCTAAATAGCTGATCAGTAACTATTCGATGATGGAAAAATTCTGGGCCAGATACAACAAAGCAGCTATTGAACGGCAGGCTCTGTTGAAGCAGCGAAGTGCCCACTTAAAAGACAACCATAATTTGCGAGTCTCACTTCGTAATTACATGGGCGGCTTGAATCCTCCAGCTCTGGACATTATTCAGTATTCCAACGAGCTTGTGGTAACGAGTCCTCCACTTCCTTTATTTAATTATTCCACTTTTTCTCCCAATTCCAATCCCAACCTAGTGCATAGCACGTGCAGATCATCCACCACAAAGCCAAATTCATCGATGCGCTCTCAAAATTTATCCAAATCCGGTTTTCCTCCTTTATTTCGAAGGTCAACTCGAAGCGTTATAGAAGGAGCACAAGTTATCAGATCTCTTCAGAAATATAATTCCAACCGACCTAGTGTCGGCTTTCCCATTATATTCAACTAGGCTTCGGCGCATCTTAGAATACGCACATGTAGAGCACAAGGAATACGCCAATATTTGTAGCGGACCAAGTTGTAGGTCGTGCAAATTAATTGTGCCCAATTCATGGTCGCGACGTTGATAGCCGACCCAATTCGTAGCTTCGAAGCTCATTGCCAGCGAAAATTACTCGTGTAACAATTCAAGGTCTCAAAAATTGACAAGAAAAAGTTTGTTCAGACTTGAAGCTGTAGAAAAGCCTTTTTGAGCAAATCCTATAAAGTAGCCAATTACGCTGCAACATAAGCATTAGTAAAACGTAAATAAAAGAGTCTGACGGCAGAATAGAAGTTATAAGGGATTAGTATTGACAGACATCAGACATGGGAAAGATGCATCCTAGCCAAAAGGCGTGAGTCAAAATCACCGCAAAAAATTCAGTACTTAACGAGTGAAGATGAATGTAAAAAGCTTAAAAGTAATTGCATAAAAATGGGAATACCATGAAGTTGTTTGGTGATGCACCTACTGAAAAGTAGACATTTTGAGGCCACTCGTTTTGAATTCCAATCCAATGTGCAGTACTTGACCGTAGGTAGTAGGGACAATATTTATGTAAGCTGTCTTGATTTTGAGAATTATTATTCCTCATAATTACCTTGTTTCCTTGTCCTATTCTCCTCACTGCCACTAGGCCAAGAATAAGAGAATGTTCCAGCGGTTCGCCCATACGATGGAACTGGAGCTCAAGCGTCGGGAGAGATGTCGGAAAGTTGGGCTCAAGGTTCATTAGAGTAAATTGGAACTTGCGACAATCGCGTGATATAATCAATCTTGCAATGCCTAGAAGGACCAGCCGCTCACACCTCCACGTCGTGCTTTTAAAACGAGTATTTGTAATCGTTCTCCAAAAACACTACTTGTCAATGTAATAAAAAAAATGATTGTCCTAATTAGTCTACAGGAATTTTTTTTTATTGGTAGCAGACATAAATACGTTATACAATTTTAATAAAATATATTGTAGTTCGATGGAACAAATGTGGGACAAATGACGGGCACTGAAAGTCGAAAGGATTGATTTTTAAACAATTTACTGCCAGTACTCCAAGTAGTACAGTTACAAAAGTATGGTTAGAACTTAGAGCTTATTAGACAAGAACGCTTGTACTAACCCAATTACTAGCAAGATGCAATTCTTAATTAAATAAACGTGCTGTTTAAAATTACTTTAGAGATTTACATATAAAAAACTCATTGACGTTTTTAGTTTAATTTAGAGATTTGAAATTATTTTATATTTTCGGTGTAACTTTCCATATCAAAATCACATATAGGCATAATGCCACATGCGATTTGAAATGAAGAATATATTTACGTCACTATTTATTAAAATCGGATAGTACAACATTTCAAAACTCGGGCACAAGCAAAAATGCCTAAATAAGTTGCAAAATGTAAATAAACACTTCATAGGAATTAATAATTTTAATTTGCGATGCGTGAACGGAACATGAAATATGATTATTTTTTCCCCTTAACTAGCATTTCTATTATTTTAAATCTCAGATTCATAGATAATTCAAGTCACGCATGACAGCCAGGATTATGTAAGTCACACTTATTAGACAAGCATGAAGCATGAAGGTTAGAATCGTAATGCATGCTACTCATATGTAATATCCAGTTTTTTTTTGCTAGAAACTAAATCGGTTCAAATCCGGTTGACCTTGCTTGAACGCACATCGCACATTAGACAATTTGACCGAGACGAGACATTGGCTAGCTCAAATTTGAGACACGGTTTGCAATGAAAGGAGTGTCAGGAATTGGATTTCTATAATATAATTTGGATTACATAAATTTCCACTTTTTAATGAGGGATAAAAGTGAGTCTGTCTGTCTGGTGTTAAGTATTTCCTATTCCAAGGTGTCAGATTACTCAAGAGTCATTCTTCCAGAAATTAAGGCTAAGGTTGACATGGTGTGAAGTTGAATAATTTAACAAGGAGCAAAAAGTAGTCCATCTCCACGCCTGAGAAACCTCATTGTTCATTGTTCGAGACATGAGATATTTGATATGGACTTTAGTTGGACCAAAGGATTACTGCCTTGTCGCCTCCCCTGGGATTCCAGACTCCGCTCCAACAACCTGTTCTGAGCATCTCGTCGTCGTCAGAGCATTGGGTTGGATTATTGGCCAGCCGAACTCGTGCACTATTTCTTCCAGCTCCACTGCCTCCTCCGTCTTCACTCCAGCCCTTCTGCTCCTCACTCAATCTCGCCTCTTTCTCTTCGCTCCCTGCTTCTCTCCCGACAACAGCTCTCAAATTCGCTCTGACAATAGAAATAGAAATTATTCAAACACTTAACCCTTTTCCTACTCAATCACTTTCTTCACAACTCTCAAGTAAGTTACACTATATTCTGAAGTCCAATTCAATTGAGAGAGCAAGACGGAAGTGCTCAATTGAACTTTTCAACTATGTAATATTTAATGGTCTTAAACATTCCTCAAATATGGAAAATTTTGGTCTTAAACATTCCTCAAATATGGAAAATTTTGGACATTTCTATTTCAAGCATAAAAGACGCCATAAAAGTAATTGTAAAGTGCGAAGTAAAACATCCATAACCGTTCCTAGAGCAGTATGGTTGTGAGATAGGATTTCCTCAATTGATTCACAATGCAATTCGTTTCCTAGAACTCTGTACGTTGAATGTACGTTGTTCGCTGCTCGATAGAAGGTCATTTTAATCAAGTTTATTCTGTAAATTAAAACTTTTGAATATCTGCGCAATCCCAATTAAGCCGCATTCTTTTACGCCAAGAGTTTTACTTCCGTGTAAAAATCTAACTAACATAAACTTGATTCATCTAGTATTAACACTCTTCTTAAATTCACTTTGCAGACAATGTCAACCGGAAAATTTACCGAGCTTTCGAATGGGCACGATCACGGCATCTCTAATGGACACTGCAAGCCGATGCCACTAATTGTGGATGCTACTGAGTTGAAGAAAAGTCGAGGTGTTTTGAGGACCTACTACCAGGCGAGCTCAGTGGAAAATGGAGAGGCTGATCCTCCAGGATCACCAATTGGACCAAGGACATGTGCTACTCCAGGTATGGGCCTTAAACACTTGCTTATAAATA